>VUQJ01000841.1:1772-17235 GCA_015108635.1 Andinoacara biseriatus
GTTAGCCATCCTTCCCTACAACTAATTTGTCCAAGGAAATACCTGCGTACACACACACACACACACACACACACACAAGTGCACACACACACACACACACACACACACAGATATGAACAATACTGACCTTCTCCCCGTGTCCCCTGTGTTTAAACGTAAGGTAAACATCTAGGAGCCTGCACTGAGAAAGCACAGAGCTGAAACACAAACAGACAATGTCTGTGTCATATTATAAACACAACTTATATGCACACAGGCGAGTGTGTTTGCAGTGCTTCAGGTGCACTGGCTGCAGAGAAGGATATGGGTGGCAGACAGCTCGAAGGCACCAGGACCGGGGTGGGCTAGTTTGGGTCAGAGCCAAAAGAACCACTGGTGCTAGAGAGGGATACGGCAGCTCTTCCTTTTCCTTCTCCTCTTCATCCTCCCCCTTCTGTTCCCTCTCATCTTCCTCAACTGACACATGCACCTTCTCCCCCTCCTCCTCCTCATCCTCTTCCTCCTGCGTTGGTCCTCTGTGCTGCTCACGCAGGTCTGGGTCCTGGATGCCCGTCATGGCCGTGCTGTGAACAGCATGAACCTAAAAGAGGGCGCAGGGGCGCCGGCAGACTGTTCAGGACTCTGCAACACACTCTGTGACAAATTCCTGTGGAAATCCAGGAATTTTGTGTAGCAATGTACCATTGTTTGTGAATTTAGGGAGAAAAAAAATAGCTCGGTTCTTTCAGTATAAAGCTGTAAGTTTTACTTTGATGAGTGGATTCCTCAGAACATAAATATTTACGTTCAAAGCATTAACTTAATATTGTGTTATTTCATTAAAGCTTTTTCAGGGGAGGTTTATTTTGTGTAGTGCATTTATGATAGTATTAAGGTTTGGTCAGCAATGGGCCGTGCTGACTGAGGGTACTGTAGAGATTAATCATATCCTGCAAGCGTTCGTTTTCTTGTGAAAATGTTCAATAAGTACAGAGAACAGCAGAACTATATTAAAGTTAACATCTTGTTATTGTTCCATAAAGACAAGAAGCTGAATCTAAGGTTCATGGTTAAGGATGTTACAGTAGCTTTACTGTAAAGTAACAGTTTAATGGCAGACATACATTTAACAACACAGTAAAACCTGCATTCTATATAGCACAGTGTTCATTCGTGCAGATTACAATAGCTGCACTGCAAAATTATAGATTAATTCTGGCCATAAAATTACTGCAATTTGAAGGTGGAATGTGTGTGACAGTGTAAGGTTGGATGTGTGTGTACAGTGTGTTTATTTCTGCTGCTTTGCCTTGCAGCTCCCAAAACAAACTGGAACTGTGTGAATTGTCACGCCTGCCACCCTGTCCATGAGCTGAGAATCAAGAAAAAAAAAAAAAAAACTTTCTCTGTTTTTCTGTGAAACAATACACCTTCACTGGAAGAATCGCAGGCAGGAATCCTGTGCAGGAAACATAAATCCACACAAATCTAAACAGAGCGAACTAACAGACACGAGCAGAGGTGCAACCAGGGTCAGTGCGGACAACAGGAAGCACTTAGACCTCTTCATAATAATCCTACAGATGTACCATTCGGTGATGACAACAGGCCATTACGACTGATGCTTTTAATCCAGACTGGCTTTAAACAATCTGGGCATGCTGAGATAAAGTAGCTCAGACAGCTATTTCTTATTCGCATAAAGAGAACAAAGTGTGGTACTGAGTCCCGATGCTGTTGGTTCCTTCATTTACTTTTTTTCATTTACAATACATTTTCAACTTATGATGATTAGTGTTACTTAATTGCCTCAGTTATATTTCCTTGAGCTACAATTTAGGATAAAATCTCATGAAATGCAGTGACTCGGTGGAGCTACAGCTGCCTGTGGCTAATTATTTTTTTAGCTGCTGACTGAAATTTCTTGAAGCACCGGAAAATCATGTCACAAATGCCAAACTGAATGATAACCCCAGTTTAAATGAAGGGTATGATCACTTTTTGGCTTGAGATGGGGTTTTTTTTTTATTATTATTATTTCATTACATTTTCATTTTACTGGGCATCATGCTGGGCAGTTTGGCAGGAAAAGATGGGAGTTGGAGCATGTGATACAGTACACATTGTCATGACTACAGAGCAAACGCTGCTCACTGGTCCACAGCGAGCTCCTTCTATTGGTTATTGATCCCCAGAGATTCTGGCAAATTCATTTTAACAGTACGTACTGTATGTTGGGGCCAGAGCAGAGTTACTTGGACAGTATAAATAAGAAGCAGAACAACAGAAGTCTGGGCCAACCATGAGTCCATGCAGGGACATATATTGCGCCTAGAGCGTGGCAGGACAACAGCAGAGCTGGCATGCAAGTTTAAAGCTTGGAGAGGAGCAAATCTGTGTGTGTGCTTTTGATGAAAATAATGAGACTGAATCTGCCACTGTCATTATTTCCTGTGTATTCATTATGGGCACGTAGCCTAGACAGTTTAAGGAGTCCAGGCACTTTATGGCATTTTGTTGTGACTCAATAGTAGCTGTTGGGTGGACATCAATTAACCTCTGAAAACAAAAAAATAGAAACTAAATCTTGCGCACAGTTCAAAACCTGCTGATCAGTGCTTTCAAAACATTTTAAAAACTCATTATGAGCCTCCCTTGCTGACAGCCAAGCCATGTGTGAATCCTTGCGAATCTCAATCAGGCACTAGAACAAAATATATTCATAGCTCTATAAGTCCTCTGAAACCCATTAACTCGGTTTTATACACAGCCTTTACGGTGCAGTCATTACAACTGCGTAAATTGCCCCCCTCCAAAAAAAATTTAAATATCTATGGCAAACAGCAGATCTCCGTCTATCTCTAAATATAAAATATTTCTTTTCATTCAATGCAGGAATTTCTATCCTTCTGAAGGCCACCACTACATATGCCGACGACATTAATGATGCCAAAGCATTTTCCAGCATTACAGTGACAGCAAACAAGAAGCAGCCCAATTAATCCGATAATAAACTGTAGAATCTAATAAAAACAAATATTTCCGTTACAGCATGATGCAACAAATTACAAAGGCCCAAGCACGATAAGGTCACTAACTCGCTTTGTAGAGCTACAGACACTTTATAACTGATGCTGAGCATATTATTTTATTCTTTCCTTTTTTTTTCTTCTTTTTTTTTTTGCAAAAGACAAAGCGCCATTGACAAAGAGCGACATCACAATATCTGGATATTTTCTTTTGTGCCACGGGCTTTCGCCCAGCGCGCAGCCCGGGACAACACAGCAAAGCAAAAGTACATTATAGCACTAAAAAGGAAAAACTTTGCATGGTTTTCTTACCGGAGAGCGGCGTCCATCCACCAGCGTCACTCACTCCGGGACCGCCGTGCGCCCGTAGCTCCAGGAGCCCCGGTGCTCCATCTGAGAGCAGCCCCGCTGGTCCTCAGCCTCCTCCCCCCCTGCCTTTGTCCAAACTAACTCAGTCCTTCAGTGGGGAGGATTAAAAAACGTGAGAAAACGGCAGAGGTGTGTGACGCACAAGTTTTAATAAATTGAGAAAGTAAAGTTAAAAAGGACCAGGCTGTCCCCCGTGCGCCCGCGTCCCCTCAGCCTCTGGACGCGCTCTGCGGTGTCAGGTACCGGAGTTGAGGCGCACCGGGGAGAGAGAGAGCCGCATCAAGCCAGCCACAGAGACCCGGGCCGGACATACACGGATTTTACCTTCAAAATAAGACGGTCTAGTCCCGGAAGTTGCGCATCAAATAGTCTAAAAACTCTAATGCTCGAAAAGATCCTCGTCAGATTTCAGTGGCAGACTATCACACCACGCTGGGTACAAATCTACATCTTCGGGAAATTAGTTTTAGCTAGTTTGAGGCTAGATGTTCTCTGGTCTGAGCGGTATAGTTCCCATTAAAAAAAGAGTCTACTGATTCTACTGTGTTTATAAAGTACAAGTCATCCTGACTAAACCTGCCTTTTCCTTTTAAAAAATGATTTAACAAACAGCTTTTCACTGGCAGGCCTGTAGGCTGCACTGTTTAGTAAGTTTAACACAATTCCAAGCAGTGTTTACCATCAACAGCTATTTGTGCGGCCATTTATATCATTTTATGCTTCATTCTATTGTTTGATTACTGTTGTTGACCGAAACCAACACAATACTACTTTTTTCCCATAAGTTCCCATAAAACCCGCCACAATAAGCACTTTTAATAATAATGAATCTCTGTTTTATTTTGAAATTTTTTGACTGGAGCGTCTTGTTCTTCATGCCAGATAACTTGACAGTGACAGAGCGAGTCAGAGCATGTGACTTGTCCTCTCGATCTTCTCCGCCTTACGGTACACAGAAGGTTTTTCCCAATACTCTTCCTCCTGCCTCTGCCTGGCGGCGACCCCAGACATTGTGTGTGTGTGTGTGTGTGCGTGTGTGTGTGTGTGTGTGTGTGTGTGGGAGAGGTAGAGAGAGAGAAAGAGAGAGTGCGTGGGCGGAGGGTGCTGTCATGTATGAGATGATGCTCCACAGTCATCCTTTGCAGGGGTGTCGACTCCCTAAAACCAGAGAGTTCCAACACAATACCTCTGAATCAGCTTACAGGCGATGCTGTGTCAGGTTCCAGAGGACGACAGATTACTAAGCACTCACACTACAAGCTGCTCTATAACATTTCCATAGTGGTGGAATAAGTGGGCCATCCAGACCATTTACATCAGTAAATGTAGTTATGTTAGAGTGTCATAATACAAGTGTTGAAGTCCTTCATTCAAATGTGAAAAGCATAATTAGAAGAATAAGCAGAATAAGCTCTTCATTTACGTTTTAAATAGTCACATATTGCACACGTACTATTGTTACCGGTACATTTACCAGGGTAACTACCCTGACATCACTGTAAATCATAAATTACTCAACACTGGATGAAGAATGAAGCGCAGAAAAGCTATACCCCAGAAATATATGCTCACTGGCCATTTTATTAGGTGCACATCCCTAGTACTGAGTTGGACCCCCTTTTGCCTTAACGGCTTTAATTCTTCATGGCACAGATTCAATAAGCTGCTGGAAACATTCCTCAGAGATTTTGGCCAATATTCAAATGATAGCATCACACAGTTGCTGCAGATTTATCAGTTGCACATCCATAATGTGAATCTCCGGTTTCACCACATCCCAAAGGTGCTTTAATGGATTTAGATCTGGTGACTGTTTAGGCCATTTGAGTGCAGTGAACTCATTGTGATGTTCAAGAAACCAGTTTGAGATGATTTGAGCTTCGTGACGTGGCAGATTATCCTTCAAGAAGCTGCCATCAGAAGATGGATACACTGTGGTCATAAAGGGATGGACATGGTCAGCAACAATACTCAGGTAGCCTGTGGCATTTAGATGATACTCAGTTGGTACTAAGGGGCCAAAAGAATCTCAATAAACTATAACCCAACGTTACAACACCACCAGCCTGAACCACTGCTACAGGGTAGGATGGATACATGCTTTCATGTTGTTTATGGCAGTAATTGAGACTTATCCGAGCCGATAATGTGTATTCCAGCCATCCGTTGTCCAATTTTTGACATGAAACTATCAACTGAGACCATAAACTCATCAGGAAAGTGTTTTCAGAAGTCATCAATACCTGAAGCCAACGGGTTCTTTTGTCACTGACTTCATCAGACTTCTTCTTCTAACCATTTGCTCCCTGCTGGCCATTAGAAAAAGTCTGTTAACTATAGCTTTGAAACAGGTCAAAGCAATGAGTAACCTGCTAAATTTCTCACTGATATGTAATAATGATATAAAGTGGCATCAAATGAAAGCATAAAATACTACAAGCATTTAAAAAGTGCATTTTTGTGTACAGCCTACTTATGTAAAGGGTTGTTTTTTTTTTTCTTTTAACTTTGCAGCAATACCTGTGATTCTAATTTCCATCTTTGAAATGAAGTGTTTGTTTTAAAACCAACATGTGCAGTGTAGTAATACTATAGTACTGTAGGTGAGAACAGGCAATATTAGGCAGGCAGTGAAACAGTAAACATCCTTAATGTCTTCAAATAGCGCTGAAACCGAAGCACTGCTCATTTTTCTGGGGGGTGCCTTGCAATTCCCCAAAGGCCCTCTGGCGGTCCTTAAATTACACTTTGGGAGTTGATATTGGAGCTGAAGTAGGTTATACAGTAGCAAACAGCTTCCAGGGAGCACTAGACTTAAACGCTCTCCTGCTAATTTTCTAATAGCTACATGTGGCCTCCAAATCATTTTCTGGGGATGTTTTGTGTGATGTTTACACTTCATTAGACAGAAAACTAGAGTCCCTGGGCGGTGGCTGTGAGGGGCTACATGCTCATTAAATACTAGAAAATAAATTTGGATGGATTAAAAATAGACATTATGTTAATCTTAGGTCTTATTAGCGGTGGGGAGCTTTAACTGTGGCGTGCTGGTGGAAGAACCGTGTTGCTGTTGCTTAAATGAGAAGGATTTATCCTCTGTGTAGTTGTCATTCTGTGACATCTCAGCTGAGGAATATTGTCAAAGTGTCCAGACTGAAAGCGAAGCAGATCTGAGTGGAGTCATGAAAGCATGCGAATTCTGCTTAAGCGAGAAAATATCTCAGTGAATGAATGGATACAAGATGCAAGAAAAGGGGAGAGAGACTTGAAAAACCGAAAGGAAACTCTCCAAATGTATGTACAGTACAAACTGCAAACAATACACCAGCAGCTAAACATGGGCATAAATCTGCTTCACATTTTATTACTTTTTCTGTATTTGCACATTACAACTCTTTGATCCAGGAAAAAAAAAGAAGAAAAAGCTGAAGTTGTAGGCTGAATGAATTCAGCGATAAACAGTTTTTTGTTGTAGAGCAAACTACACCTCTTGTGACTGACCTGTCCTTAGTGCCTCTTGTCTATTTCTGGCTACTTTTTCACTGCAATTTTTGAATTTATCAATGAGAGAAGAACAATCTTCATCTCAATATAAGGACCCACACATATCTAATTTCAGGCGCACACTGAGTCATGTTTTTCTCGGCCTGCATGTTAGCGTCAGCTGTTCTTATGCAAAGGCTTTGAGCTTATTCTAATTACTATAAGTTACTTAATCCTTGGATACGCTGCGGAAGTGACAGAAACTAAAACATGCAAAAGATCGCACTGAGACACGCGAGAATTGCACGATACTGGGTATAATACTGCAGAAACATGTTTCCTATCAGCCGTTTACTGTTGGCAGAACGTGGAAATCCCAAGTCCAAGAGGAGTGTGAAAGGTGAAACACCTCGCCTTCCACAGAGAGACTTCAACCCCAGTTTGAATGCAATAAAAACAACCAACACCTAACACACAAAGTGAACCTCAGTTAAAATATGATTGGGGCAGATTCAAAGTTGTTATGCATAAAAAAATATATAAAATATGTACTATAACCTATTTACAAATTTGTCCATATTTATAAACCTTCAAATACCCAATAAGCACAAATAAATTAAATATCCATCAATAAATACATTATTTTTCCCAAACACCCTGGGAGACTGAACAGAGGAGGAGGTAAGTGTGTTTAGCCCTGATTAATTAATTTTTTTTTCTGTAGTATGTTAGCATGTGTATTTTTACTTAGCAACCATCTAGCTAACAATAAGTCAGCAATATTGATCAGTGTAAGAGTTTTGAGTCAATATCTGCAATGCAACAGTGTAACCATTATCAGCATTATTAGAGTTTCATGGTAATGGCAGCTCATTGTTACAAACACTTGGGCCCAACTCTAGGAGAACCGTGTTAGGATGGTAGTAAGGTAGCCACTGAAGATGTCCAAACCATCGCACTTGTGCAGCCAGGACAGAAGGAGGGTGCTTTGTTCTCAGTCTGAGATCCTAGTTTGACACCTGCTGGTTACATCAGCTATCATGCACTCAACTGTTCTGAGTGCTTGAGAGCTGAATCCATCCAGCTGGGCTCACAGGGTCAGTCAGGTCTCAAAGCCATACAGTAAAGCAGAGAGAACTGAAGCATTATGGATGCAGAGTTTGGCTTCTCTGGAGACTGAAGGACGTTTCCACAGTGGCTTCCATAGATCCTGCGTGACTTCAGCAGCAAGGGCTCATGGGTGATCAGCAGTTTCTGAGACCAGGAAACAGAAGTACACAAACTCAGAGACAAACTCTACAGTGTCCCGTCCTTTCATCACGAGTAAACATCAACTTTATTTCCCAGTTTATCTCAGGCTGAGTTTGGATTGCTTCCGTTTGGAATATGAGCTGTGCCGCTCTCAGCTGGTTACTTTCTGTGCAGAGCACAGATCATCAGAATATTCCAGATCATCTAAGTTGTAGTTGCCAAAGATGAAAAACCATACAAATGCCGTAGATGAAAACACTGTGTGACTGGGTGAATGAGGCAACTGTTGTGATTATAAATGTGTGTAAATAAATAACAACTGAATTGAATTGAACTGAACTGAATTGATGACTGGACCAGAACAGTTAAGGAGAATCAGTGAAAACAGTTTTCCAGGGCAGCGTAAAATCTCTGATTCTTGGAAATGAGCTGATCATGTTTCTGCTTCCAGAAGGGAAAAATGTGCACAATTTCTCATAAATCGAAGCACTGCTGATGAGCAGCGAGAGCTTTTCTAATCTGAGGCTGTAAGCTAATTAATTAATTTCTTTCTAAAGCACGCACTCAGTTCTCTAAACTGCTAGTTTCCTTCAACTATTTGTCTTGAACAACATCCTGGTGTCAAAATGTCAGGAAAACAAAACATTTATGCTTTCATCTGAAAAGTGTATTGGGGTTGTGTAATAATGCAAATCTACAATTATGGACAGGAACATTAATGTAATTTCTAGTTTAACTTATTGTCACAACACCCAAAACTGTGAAGCTGTGGTTGGTCACAGGCTTACAGAGCAGAATGTTTTAAATAATACACAGTTTGGTGGCGACAGCTCTGTAAATGAAGGCGTGCCTGCGGCTAGGGATGAGGTGAAATTCAGCTGAAGGTGATTTTTGATTTAGACAGTCACAGGTGCCAATTAAAAGAAAAAGGTGAATAAATGAGTGTTGAATCAGAACAAAAGGAGAAACTTTCACAAGGGTTCTCCAAATGCTTTCATGAGTATGAAAATTAGTTTTTTGGAGTGACATGTTGGAGAGCAGTCTCCATCAGAGTCATCAAAACACACGGAAACGCGAGGGTTCACACTCTATGACAAAGGTATCTAGTGGCTTTATGTTTTGTCTTTAATTTGTAACCACTTGTCATAAGCTTAAGTGGAAATCGTTATCTGTTGGGGGCACTTGACATGAAGTAACTGGATCAAATGAGTCATCATCTAGGGCTGCACAGGTCTACACCGAATCACTGAGCTATTTCACTCAGGGCCAAGAGCTGGACTGAGATACAAAAGCACATGATTTACCTCAGGGACTACAAACTAAGATGGGGTTTTCACTCAGCGTAGAAAAACACTGAGCATTGTACAATCTTCACTCGCAGTAGTCAAACTCTACAGAGCTATTGTAACTCTTACACCTGCATCATACATCAAAGATTTACTGTAGCTCAACAACAGAGTTTAAGATATCTAGGACACATTCAGCCGCACAAACACTCACACCGACCTCTGCAGCTAATATCCTTCTCTCCCCGAGGAGGAGACTGATGAGCATTGTTTGAAGCCGCTGCATGAGTGTTTGTGCGTGCGCGCATTGGTTGTAATCCGTTGTTATTGGGTCTCCCTGGCTGTGTGTTCCCACTCCCACTTCCATTCGTTTTGTCTCTCCTGCAGCTCATCTCATCTCACTCACACTAACTGTCTTGTGTAACTCATGCAAGACTTTCTGCTCCACAGAATCATTTCATGCATTTTTTACTCCAGCCTTGTCAGTGTGGTGTGTTCAAATGCTGGTTTACATTAGAACTGAAATGCACGTCCGTGGGCGCGCACACACACACACACACACACACACACACATACACAAAAATACATTCCCTCTGTTATCGGTTCAGGATGGGTATCTAGGCCAAACATTATTATCAGTGTGTGGTAGGCACCCCTTGGGTGTGTTTCCATGGTGACCATCACATAACATTATATATAGGGGCATGTTTTATTCCATGCCATTGTCACAAATACCCCCCCCACACACACACACACACACACACACACACACACTGTGGGAATTTGATTACAGATCAATAATCCTGATTAATCGTTGAAATAGCCATGACAACCTCTCAGTCTCAGTGTCATCTTGTTAAAGTTCAGAGTTGGAGGACAACAGTAATTAAGTGGCTTCTCTGCCTCTGATTCTTTTCCTTTACATTTGTTAAAACTATTTTAAACATTTGGTAGCGAGTTAAAAACCGCGAGCTTTCTGTAAGTGAATGAATTAATTCCAACATGAAACAGGCAGCGAGCAAATGCTAAATGTGTGTTAACCATAATGCAAGAAATGTGTGTATTAAAATAAATAATTGCAGGATGAATACAAGGACCCACTGTAGAAGAAACTGAGTGACAGTGCGGACATTTTGAGGAAGTCATGAGGCATTTCTGGCACATTATATCTAAACATGTATAACAGAAAATTATAGTTTACTGTAAAACGTTTTTTCCCGTTATGATAAAATTACACAATAATACCAGAGCAAAAAGGACTGTGAAATGTATATTCTGACACTGTTTATATAATATTAGCCTATAGATGCTATATTGTGCTGTTGTTGTTTTGGGTTTGTTATCTTTATTGTGTTTTATACACCAGCTATATAAACTGCTCCAAGAAATTAGAGGAACACTTTTGCTTTTTGGTGTGATTTTGATCCCAGCCATCAAAAGGTTCCCACTGACTTCTGTTACATCACTGTGTACCAACGAATTACACAATAATAAATGGGCCGGTACTTGTATGGAGCTTTTATATCCGAGCTATCATCATGCTTCTTACTACAAACACACATTCATGCCACTTTTTATTCTATGCCTTAAGCGCTTTCTAGCTATTACACACACACTCACACTCTGATGGATGCATTGGGAGCAATTTGGGGTTCAGCATCTTGCCCAGGGACACTCTGGCATTTGGCCCGACTTTAACCTTTTTTAAACTATAAACTATAGTTAAACTATCCCAGAGGTTGCCTACATTTACCATCAAAAGAGCCATTATGTGCAATTTTTGACCCAAAAAACACATTTATAAGGAAGGTTGCACAGCCTGTTAAATACAATAAAGCTAATCAGCATTAATAATAGGTGTAAATAATTGTTTTTTTTAACCAAATTTAACTACCGTGCAGTAGGGTCATGGGGGTGCTGGAGCCTATCCCGGCTGTGATCGGGTGAAAGGCAGTGTGCAGCCTGGACAGGTCACCAGTTTATCACAGGGCCAACACAGAGAGACAGACAACCAATCACACTCACATTCACATCTACGGCCAATTTAGAAACATCAGTTAACCCACGCATGTCTTTGGACTGTGGGAGGACCCAGAGAGAATCCACACATGCATGCAAGCCTGGATTCAAACCCAGGACCTGCACCGTGCCACCGGCATTAATGCTATTTTTAAAATGGGAGAATCTAAAGATATAATAAACGCATATTTTTTTGTCAAAGCCACAGGGAGCCTGTGGAGAAAAACAAAATAGCCACGTGTGGCTCCGAAACCCCTGAAACTGACCCACTAAGATGGTTAAAGCGAGCCTACAGCCTAGCCACAAAGAGCTACAAGAATTGCTGCAGTCTTGTTGAAATGATCTTCCAGGTGCATCTCGTCAGAACTAACATTGCTCGACGCAGCAATTTTGCAATAAACCAACCTGATGTTGATGATTCTCAGTTGTGGCTGAAACTACTATAATGAGGTGCTGATTATTTTTATTATGATGGATGAAGACTGCAGTTTTGAATTTCCATGTTTAAGTTTTTGTAGTATTTATTCAGCCCTCGTTGAGAGTTGCTGTGCCATTATAGCCCAGCCGTCTTCTTTCCTGTACGTGTTTCAATTGCACTCTAATTTCTGGGCAGTGATGTCAATCACCTTGCATGCATGCAAGATAATGAAGATGTTTTATTTAGAGCCACATATCAAAGTTTTAAGGACCTCTGATGTTTTGCTGTGTTATAGCTGGATTTATCCCATCATGCAGGAACATTACTGACTCATCCTTTTTATTAGTTCAGGGAAACATATATATCAGAAAATACATTTCCCCTCCCTCTCCCGCACCCTCTGTCTTTCTCTCTTGCCTTTCTCTGCACTCTGTTTGTAAGCATAAATGCACACTGATCCACACAAATGCATGGGCAATCATGCACACATAAGTGGGTATCTTCCCTTAGACATTATATTTATGACAGGAGATAAGACAAGACTTAGGTTGTAAGCCAGGCACTGGAGAAGCATCTTTTTCCACAATCTGCTGAAGTGAAGTTGCTTAGCAACCTTTGGCCTTGATGACAGGAAATGATGTCATGCTTACAAGACAAAACATAAGCAGACACAAACACACACACATGCAGGCAGATAACAGGTGCACACATGTGGAGTTACCCTGCAGGATGGCAGAGCAGAGGAGTAATGAGTTGCGATGATAATCTGGGCACAAGTTAAAACAATGTATTAATCTTCTCTAATGGTCTCACTGAGCTCTGAGTCCATTAAGGATGACCTTATATATATATCCACACATATATATAAATGCACGCACACGAACACAAAGACACACACACATAATCCATGGCCTAATCGAGAATGTCCTTTTATGCGCTGCTGTTTGAGGAAAAATACATCTGCTGCTCTCTTGTTTCTCAGTGTTCCTTCAACCTGTCTGTGAACCCCCTCTCCAGCCTCCAGCCTGTTCTCTCTGCGATCCAGCGGTCACGCCATCACTCTGGCGAGGCACACACATCACAGTGAAGCCTACTGCTGTGTGCTGTGGGAGGGAGGGAGGGAGGGAAGAGTGGGAACATGTGGAGTTGTATTTTTCTTTTTTTCTTTTTTTTTAAGCCGAGGCACATGCAAGAAGATTTTCACTGTTAATTTTTTTCCCTCCCGTTTTAAAAGTTGCAGGACTTAGAGCGCCACACAGTGTTCAGTCTGTCTCACTGCACATTTCTTTTTAGGACGTTTCACTTTAATTATTCACGTCTGCAAAAAGGAACGAGCTGCCAGAGACCCTGAAACTCACTGTTGAATCCAAAAGAAATCCGCTTTCGAGGATACACTCCACCATCTCCATTCAGATATATCAGTGTGCTCAGTACGCCACAGACTTCAGCTGTATGTGAATATGGTTTGCCGATTATACTGTACGTGTGTCCCACTTAAAACAAAAGTTGCATAACTTCAAAGTCAGTTTAGTTGTTTGAAGTTTTATCATAATCGTTGAAAGTATACAGATCTTAAATAGTGCCGGTTCAATTCTTTACGCACGGTTAACTGCTGGCATCTCAGAGAAACATAATTTGCACTGGAAGGCACATGAAGGTAATGCATGATTTGCATGTAAATGACAGCACAAGTAATTAAATGTCCTTTTATGCACACCATGAAGCTAAACTTAAAGGTCTGAGTAAATGGTCTAACTTGAGTTGCAGGTCTGACACTTTGACTGGTATTCTCATCAGCCACTTCATTAGGTACACACATTTAATTGCTCATTAACACAAATACCTGCTCAGTCAATCACATGGAAGCAGCTCAGTGCATATAGACATTGTCAAGATGACCTGCTAAAGGTCAAACTGAGCATCAGAATGGGGAAGAAAGGTGATTTAAGTGACTTTGAATGTTGTTGCCACTGGACAGGCTGGTCTGAGCATTTCATAAGTTGCTGATCTACCAGGACCAACTTTCTACAGTCCGTCGCTACAGACCTCCAAACTTCACGTGGCCTTCAGATTAGCTCAAGAACAGTGCATACAGACCTTCATGGAATGGGTTTCCATGGCTGAGCAGCTGGATTCAAAGCTTACATCACCAAGCACAATACAAAGTGTTGGATGCAGTGGTGTAAAGCCAGCCACCACAGGACTCTAGAGTAGTGGAGATGTGTTCTCTGGAGTGATGAATCACACTTCAGTGCCTGGCAATCCGATGGATGAGTGTGGGTTTGGCAGTTCCCAGGAGAATGGTACTTCCCTGACTGCATTGTGCCAAGTGTAAAGTTGGTTGAAGGGGAATTATGGTGTGGGGTTGTTTTTCAGGAGCTGGGCTTGGCCCCTTAGTTCCAGTGAATGCTTCAGCATATTAATACATTTTGGACAATTTCATGCTCCCAATTTTGTGGATGTCCCCTCCTGTTCCCATATTACTGCATACCAGCACACAAAGCAGGTCCATAAAGACATGGATGAACAAGTTTGGTGTGGTAGAACTTGGTTGGCCTGCACAGAGTCCTGACCTCAACCTGAAGGAACATCTTTGGGATGAATTAGAGTGGAGACAGCAAGCCAGGCCTTCATAAGTGTCTGATCTCAAATGTGCTTCTGGAAGAATGGTCAAAAATTCCCATAAACACACTCCTAAACCTTGTAGAAAGCCTTCCCTGAAAAGTTGAAGCTGTTATAGATGCAGAGGGTGGGCCGACATTATATTAAACCTTATGGATTAAGAATGGGATGTCACTCAAGTTCGTGTGTGTGAAGGCAGACGAGTGAATCCTTTTGGCAATATAATGTATGTTTTATCCTTTATATTGGTTAACCTTGTTCATTTTTGTCTATAATATAATCTTAAGCACCAGTTTGGGGTTATGTGGGTTGCCGTCACAGGGTGAGAGCCACAGTACGCTCTGGGAAAACCACCACAAATTCTCATGCACACAACTGGCCTTTGAATAACAGGAGGAAGCCAGGCATACCTGGAAGAAACAGGTAGCATGCAAACTCCACACGGAAAGGCCGCAGACCTGAAGGCTCAAAGGCAGAACCTCTTTCCTGTGAGCCAACAGTGCTAACCACTGCACCATCCCACAGGTATTCTAGAAATTATTTCAAAGGACTTACTAACTACAATGCTCTGGTCTCTAATAAACACATTTTAAGAGCAATTATACATTGCACTTAAAAAACTGAAGCGTCTAAATCATGCATATCTTCATTTGTTGTGTGTCATGTATAACAAGTAAGATTTCAAACACTAAGAAAAAAAAACCTTGAGACATTTTCATAAGATTGAAACATTTTAATTAAAAAACAAAAACTAAGCTCATTTGTAAGAAGCATTGTCCTCCAATTTGTCCAACATCCATCACATTTCACTTCCGCAACATCACACACAGTCATTCACTGACAATGTGATAGATACTGCACCTTTGCAACAAAAACATGCAGACTCATTTGTCAGCATTATAACAATCTTATACAATCCAGTGTAACATGAATGCATAAAAGTCTGCTTTAACTTCAAGGACCATAATGGTGAATTTCTATTTTAGCCCATTAATCATAATTTTCCA
>VUQJ01000841.1:17259-28256 GCA_015108635.1 Andinoacara biseriatus
AAACAACTAGATTTAACATTAAAATAAAAAAAAAAAAAAAAATCAACTCGCATAAAGTTAACCTTAGTTTTCCTCAAACATTTTGTTGCCTTTGTTATAAATTATTCATTACAAAAGAAAAAAAACCCACACACACTGCACTGGCATGAACTAAATCAAGAGTTGCCTAAAAATTATCAGTGCTGAAACTTACAAATAATAGTGTATACAATTTGTGGTTAATGAGCTAAAATGTGCAAAAATGCTGGCAAAGACGTCAAAAACACGTCCCTCAAAGCATTGAAGGTTAGTCAACATTTAAGTACTGAACAGAAGAGCAAACTGACGAGAATTTCTTATGTGAAGCAAGAGTTAACCTTTATTTACAATGTTTATTTACAAGCGAATCAGAAGAATTCCTCCTCTGCCAAAAAAAAGAAAGAAAATGACATCCCTGAGCACGGTTTGTTATTCATAGCATTCCGATCCATTACTGTGATCAGGTCTTATCACCACGTCCTGCAGCTCTAGTTTAACAGCACAGCACAGCCTCACTCTCCAGTTTTTCCTGGCCCAGAATCTGCAAAGATGTTCACATTGAATATTAAAGACCTCAGCAGCAGTCATAAAGCTGCATTACAAGAACAAGGTAACGTGTGTTTGGAGAGCTGCAGAAACATTAAGCATCAGAACAGCCAGACAGCTCTCCAACATTTATCCTTGTAGCAGGATGCCAGTGTTAGCTGTCATTTCCATGTTTTGATCTCTTTGCTGCTTTTAGTTAAGCCTCTGTTAGCGAGGAGCCTTTTTCTCTGCTTTCTTCATCCTCCTCCTCATCTTTGTCTTTGCTCTTTTTATGTTTCTTTTTCTTGTGCTTGTGCTTGTGTACCTTGTGTTCTCCCTCTTTGTCCTGGCTGCTGTGTTTCTTGTGCTTTTTGTGTTTTTTATGTTTTTTGTGTTTCTTCTTCTTCTTGTCTCCTGCAGTGGTGCCTGAGCCACTGTGGTTGCTCGGGGTGGGGCTGAGGGAGGGTTGGCTGAGGGAGGGACTGGGGCTGCCGCTCCTTCCTCTCTCTGGTTCTGAGCCCTCGCCTTCGCTGTAGTCGGGCACAAAGGCGGCCTCGTCTGTCTCGCGGCCAAGGTCGGAGCACAAGCGCTGTCTCCTGGGCTCAGGGCCACGACTTTCCTCTCGTCCTCCTCCGCCTCTGACTTCTGCTGCTCTCTCCTCCTTCCCTGTCACTACTCGCCCCTCCTCTCTTGCTCCACCTCTTCGCTCTTCTTCTCTTGCAGCAGCTCTTCCCTCTTCTCTTAACCCCCTTCCCTCTTCCCTAACAGTTTTTATTTTGGTTGATTTATCTAAATTTGTCAGGCCTGTCCTACCACTCTTACCCTCATCTCTTGTGGCTCTTCCCTTCTTCTCTTCCTTCACTACTCCTTTCCTCTCTTCTCTTGCAGCATCCCAGATTTCAGTCCTAATAGGCTTAGGAGCTTCCTGCTGCCCCTCTCTGCATCGAGGCCTGTGCAGCACCGGGGAGGGCTCCTTGGTTACACCAAGCTCATTTTCCTGGCCTTCTTCATCATCTTCCCTCTCCCACTTAGAGCGGGGGGGAGGCTGAATGAGCGGCTCCTCCCTTGTCGGGCTGAGCACTGGGCTCACGCTTGGGCTGCGTGCACGGGTGATTGCGGGGCTCGACGGGGGCTGTTCTGCAGGTCTTGAAGACAAATTCTTCTGGTCTTTCTCCGACTCCTGCTTTGTTTCTTGAGTCGACCTACCATTGAGGAAAACACATTTTGAGTGACTCGGGGATTCTAGTGATCATATACAATCAAGTACAGCAAGCAGGTATTTGGAATAGCTTGAACATTTAAATCATGCAGATACGATACCAGAGTTTAAGCAACATGCCATTTTTTTTGAGAAACACTTTTCTTCAAAGCTTGAGCTTCAACAATTATTCTACAGTTTTAGCTTCATGAAATAATGTTTATCTCTACAAATTTATAAACATGGTGAAAAGCTATCGATAAATGGGCCCAAATCCTAGGATATTCAATACCTTCTTCCTAAGAACAAAACTAAAAAAAAAAAAAAAAATTGAACATACATGAGATTACACAAGTCATTTAATTCAATGATAGTTTCATCACTGCTGCAATGAACTCATTATTTTGGTTTAGCACCACTAAAAATAATGACTTTTCATAGCCATCCCAAATAAACAACTGTAGGCTGATTAGGTTTTCAGACTCATCTTCTATTGCTAATGAAGCACTAAAAGAAAAGAACTTATAAAGAACTTAAATTCTTGTGCCATCCTAATGAAAATATGGCTTGAAGCAAGAAACATTAAAAACATAAATGAAATGTAGAATATTAACTATAATATTTTGAAGCAAAAAATTAAAGCCTCATAAGGGGAAAAGAAAAAAGGGGCACTCACTTGGAGCTTGTAGGGTGGTTTGTCAGAGCCTTTCGACTGATCCTGGGTTTGCTCTTCGCAGCAGCCTCATGACTGTCTTTGACTGCTGTCAAGGAGGGCGGGAGGAAGGAGGAAAGGTTCGATGAATGTTTAATTAGACAGCACAACACAAAATCAAAGTTATAATTTCCTACGGCACTCGAATCGTGCTTTAAATTACCTTCTCTGCGAGCAGCAGCTGGTTTCTCTCCTGAGGGAACACTCCTCTCCGATCTGTCCTTGGACACACTCCTGGGTAATTAGAGAATATAATTACAACTATTAACAACTGTGTTTACAGACAGAGCAATTGTATCATCCTCTCTTTCAGTCATGGATAAGCAGCAGCAGAAAAGCAAATGCACTAACCTGTCAGATTTAACAGCTCTTTCTGACCCCTCGGCCCTCTCCTTAGAGGACGCTCTTGGTTTCTCCTGATGATCTGCCTGTCTTCTCGTGATGGCAGACTTCTCTCCAATGGTCATTTTATCCAGACTGACAGATCTCCCTCCCCCACTTGCACTACTGGGGGGTTTTCGTTCTGTTCTTGATGCTCTCTCTACCTCCATGTCTCTCTCCAATGTGACAGCTGGTTTTTGCGAGCCTGACCCGGAGACCCTGTCCTTGTCTCTGTCAGACCCTTGACTTCTGTCTCTGTCTGAACCAGATCTCTCGCGCTCTCTGTCCAGTCCAGAGCTCCTGTCCTGCTCTCTGTCTGCGATGCGTTGCCCCTCTCCAGCACTGCTTGGTCTCTCTCTGCAGACTCCCCTCTCCACAGGTGCAGATTGCTCTTTTCTTCTCGCTCCTTCTGCTGTACCAGTGAGCCGGTCTCCTTCAGAGACGCTAGCAGCAGCTGATCGATCTAAGGTGGAGGCATTCTTTTCATGACTAGATGGAGCTTCGTCTGAGGTCGCCGTTTCAGTGCTGCCTCGTCTCCCCATATCTCTGTTCAACTTGATTATTCTCACTGGCTTAACCTGCAGATTCAAAACCAAATTGTTACAAAATAAATGTTTACTTAGGAGGAATCAGTAAAAAATAAATAAATGTTATTTCAACAAAGTTTCTGAGGACTACTAAAGCAAAAGACTCACCTGAAGGTCCATTAGTGGTCTAATAGCTCCTCGATCTGGATCTCCCCGGCCAAGCTCACGGCTCCCTGGATGGGGAAGAATACCAGGCCTGTCGGAGGATGGCGGGAGTCTGTGGAGTGGGGGCTGATGAGACAAATGTGAGTGGGACATGACATCCACTCCACCTCCTAGGCCATCCATTCTCCTCAGCTTTCCAGGAGGAGGTCCAAGTAAAGAGCGACCCTCCTCTCCCATTCTCTTCCGACTGTCCGCAGGGGATGAAGGTCGGTGGAGGAGTGGGAGTCCGTGTTGATGGGGGTGAGGAAGAAGTCCACCACCCGGTGGAAGATTTTTTCTTCCCCGCATGTCATGGCTGGATCGGGGGCCATCATGAAGCGGGGGATGAGGTAGAGGTTGGTTATGGGAGGACAGTGGAGGGGTCTTCGCAAGGGAAGGCCTCACAACAGCGCTTTTACCCTTTTCCTTTTTAGAGGTAGTTGAGTTGTGGGCATCTTCTGGTCTGGCTTTAACACTCTTTAAAGGTTTAGCAGCTGAGGATGACGACGATGAAGGGTCTCTCTTTTTTGTCAAAACTCCTTCTCCAGTCTTTTTCTTCACTTTGTCCATCTTTACCTTCACCGCCTCTGTCTTTACTTTAGGTTTCACCTTCTGAACCTTCTCCTTTGTTTTATCAACCTGAGTCCTTGATGTCGACTTGGTCGAAGGTTTAACAGTTGAAGCAGGGCTCTTAGAGGCCGGAGCTTTAGAGGATGCAGCATTAACTGTAGGTCTTGAAGAGATGGGAGGTGTTTTTGTTTGTGAATGTACATCATCCATGGGTTCGTCTCTGACAGGAGTAGCATCACCTCGGTCCACTGGCTGTTGTGACGTCTCTGGTTCATCTCCAGCCTTCCTCTTTTTTAGTTTCTTTGTTTTGAGGACTTTAGTGCTGGATTTTGTCCCTGATGAGGATGAGGATGGGGGATGGTGTGGTGGACCAGCTCTCTCTTCTCTCCCTCTTCTCCCTCTCCCCTGGGGTGAATAATCTCTGGACAAAGGGGACAATCTGTCCCTGTCTCTGTTGCCATGACCTCTGTGATGCAGTGAAGGATGTTGGCTGTCATAGTCTTTATAGTACTTGTTGTACCAGTCTGCATACTCCTTTTCCCACTGGCGCCTTTCCCTTTCAAAGCGCTCAGGGCCTCCAGGACTTGGACCCTTCATTTCGTATGGTGGTAGCTCACGAGGAGGTAGCTTTCGTCCCCCAGGGCTGTGGCTCCGGAAGCCGCCAGGCGAGCGAGATCGTGACCTAGATCTATAGGGTCCTTCGGGCCCCTCCCAGCCTCCTCCACGGTAGGATGGAGGGGATCGTGGTGAGCCAGAACGACGGTACCCATATGACCTCGAACGGGACCGAGACCTTGTCCGTGAGCGTCCATAACTACGTCCATTGCGCCTGGAATAAGGGGAGCGGGGATAAGATCGGCCATGGGAACGTGAACGGGAGCGGGAGCGACTTGGTGAATAAGAGTACGACCTGGATCTTGATCTGGATCTAGATCTGGACCTAGAGCGTGAGTACGGAGAGCGGCTGAATGGAGAGCGACTGTATGACCTCGACCTGGGATAAGAGAGTTTGGGGGCAAGGGGACAAAAAACACAAAGAAAAACAATAAATTAAGTGAAAGAAAGCAGACTACAAAAAAGTAAATACCTTTAAGGTTCATGTATACATGATTTATGTAATATTGTAATTATTACCTGGAATAAGATCTTCGTCTTCTCTTCGGTGCATTTCTGTACTTCATAAGCTCTTTGTGGAAGTCTTTAGTGAATTCATCCAGTTTGGAGGTAACCCTGTGGACACAAAGAAACTTGTCTAGTAGTGTCCAGGAGTGAATCCCAAAAATGAAATCTCAACTTTTTATAATTCTAGCCCTCAGTTTTGTCTGATACTACATGGTTTTCACGTGCACTACCACAGTCTGTTAGCCGCCAAAACAATAGAAACGACTCACTTGTCCTGCCGGTGATGCCTTGGCCTGTAGAAGTCTTCCTTAGAGAGGGGTGGCTGAGGGAGGGCCTGTGGAAGAGGGACTAGAGGGGGCTGGGCACCAGGAGCAACCCAGGGGGGGGTGAGAACTGCTGGTCCAGGGGGATACACAGGCTGTGGCTGGTAACTGATAGCAGGTGGAGGAATAAGCCCAGGCCCAGTGGTATACGGAGGAGGGTAGGGCTGTGGTGGTGGTGGGTACAGAGCTGGAGCTGGGTACACCTGAGGACTAGGTGCAGGAGGTGGAGTTGTCTGCAAGCGACTCGAGGGGTGCTCTCCTCTACTTCTATACCTGGTACAAATAAGAGGTAGAAAAAGGACTTTACGAAACTGACGTTACATTACAAACTTTGCAGTTCATAGATCACAGCTTTACCACTGTCTGCTGCCGCCGGCTCCTCCTGCTGCTGCTGCTGCTCCTCTGTGAGAGTGGTTAGTCCGTGAATGGTGACCTAAAACAGCAGAGAGTGGGCAAGCAGTTAGTCACTAAATTCTTTCCCTTCAAGCTCATTAAATCTCCTTAAATTAATAAATTGATCCACTGACCTGACTGATGAGGCGGCCTTGTAGGTGGCAGGTGGCCAATTATTGGTAAGCTGTAGCTCTGTGGGAGAAATTGTGGTGAGAAAGAAAGAAAAGAAAAAACATGTTGCCATCATGAGTAGCTTTTGTTTTCTTGACCAACAACCCTCAAAAGGTTAGTGAGAAGTTAAACCAAAAAAAAAAAAAAACCCAATTGAGCTGAGGATTGACCCACCTGTGATCTACTTTCTGAGGTTCTGGATGAATCTGTTGTCCCTTTAGGTTCTGGACCCGTCTCACTGAAACATAAAACAAAGACATTGCTTGGAAAAATGACTCTGAACTGAATATGCACTTTAATCGTGATATGTGGAATCTCTAAACTTACCCTGGTGGGGGTGGTTCACCCTGATTGATGGAGCGCATAGGAGAACAGCGGTCAACAACAGGCGCAGGCACAGGCGAAGCTTCTTTTTCCTCAACAGCAGAAGTAGAAGCAGTAGAAGCAGCACCAGCAGCTGGAACAGAAGCGGGAGCAGCGGGAGGCGGAGAAGCAGCAGCAGGAGCTGCAGGAACAGGTGCAGAAGGAGGTGCAGTAGATGGGGCCTGCGTGGTAGGTGGAGCCTGTGCTTGAAGGGGCACAGTGGCCGGTACGCTTGTAGAAGGAGGCTGAGCGGCATTAGCCAGAAGTGGGTCCTGCTGTCTCGAGTGCAGAGGCCTGACCAGCTGTGGTCTTGGTGGAGGTGGGGCTGCGTGCTGGGTTTGCTTGCGCCCATGTTTGGTGTACCCTGTCTCGTTCTTAAAGTTGTTTACAGCCTACATTAAAAAAAAGGCAAATACACAATTCACAACTTTAAAAACAGCTAAATTAACCCAATATCACATCCGATTGCAAGCATCTGAAGGAACTACCTGTCGAAGAAACTTGTTGGCAATGAGGTTATCAGGTGAAACATCTGACTGTTTGCATGTGAAGCAGATGTGTTCTTCTGAGTCCAGCAGGGCTGTCCTAATACCTGAAAACAGACAGTCTTATTTAGACAAACACCTCCAAAAATAATATATGTCTGATGAAAAGAATACTCCCTCAAGATCTTCATTTTATGATTTATTTTCAACATTTTGAGCACTCACACTCATCACAGTAGCTGTTTCCACAACAGGGTATAACCACAGCATCGGTCATCAGGTCATTGCAGATTGGACACAGGAGCTCATCAGGGATTGGGTCACCGTCATCCTCAGATGACGACTGGTCATGTGGAACAAATGGAGGGCGCTCCTTCTTCCCTTGGGCGTATGCCTCCCTATTAACACAGATGAGGGTTCAATTGTTTTTATTTCATTATTTTTTTACTAACAAAAAAGCTGCAGCAATTTGGAATTACCCCCCTAAGACACAATTTAATGTGCTATCAAGTGTATATTAAAAAAGTATGTATTTGTGTATGTCAGTGGTTAGCAACGTACGCATCTATAACAGGTATGGCATATTCTCCAGTGCTGGTTAACATGGCTCCCTTGGCGCCCGGCTCTGCTTTTACCATAAAGCTCTGCGGTATGCCCTTACTAATTCGTACAGGCTTGGGACCATCCACGCTTTTATCCTGAACCTCAAAGTAAAAAGAGCACAAAATTAACATCATCCAAAAAGTGAACATGGTTACTTTCCTAGAAGTAAAACAGCAATGTAAAATATCCCTACACAGACAATAAACGCCAAACAATAATGATAATTACCATCAGCATGGGGCACTGCCGAATGTAGTGACCGGCCTTTCCGCAACGAAAGCAGGTGTAGTGGGCAGGCGGAGGTCCAACTGCCTTCTTGGAGTAACTAGGGACAATTTAAACCCATGTTCAGCTAGACAATAACTTCAAATATATTACAAACTTTTATCTAACTTCAATAAAGTCAAACTTATTTCTAAAGCACCATTTTAAAAAGCAAAGTGCTGTACAAAACAATACAGTACATAAACAACATAACACAAAAATCAGTTTAGACAAAAATCTGATGCTCGAGAATATACACTAACTGTATTGGATCATATTCATGATTCGACTGAGTCATCATGGCTTTGATCTTGTCCTCTTCGGATGCATTCGCGTCAACCAGGTTAGGAGTCTGAAGAGAAATAAGATGTGAGAACAATGTCCACACCTCAAGGGCCATTCCCACACCCCCAAATAATTTATTTAATTTTTTAAGTTCTCTGACGTTATAGCAACTATATACAGAAACAGTACCTTGGCAAGTTGGGCGAGTGACAACGAAGGAGAAGAATCAGTCTGCAGGAGAACCAGAGTACATATATTAAAAGGTATTAACATAATCTCTAATCGACAAACACTGGAAGATAAGAGCCAAGACAAATTCCCCACCACATCTGTGACCAATCCCTTAGAGCCTCCATTTGGATCTTCAAACAAAATTAGCACCTCTGCTCAGTACTCAGAGTACGTGACATAATGAACGTTTACAAGAGTGGCAATTTAAAAATCAAGACACGGATTACAAGTCATGCGCGCCATGGTAACTCCTCTGATTGTTCTAAGAATTCAGCAAAATCCAGAAAAAGCTAATGCTGTGAAAGCCTCTAAGCTTGTGTCTTTTCAGAGTTTTTACATGAATGAGATCTTTGGGAACAGAGTAAAATAAAAATACTCATACAACTCAATACATTTTTCTTAAAAAGCAAAATCCATGCTGAATGTAAAAGTCTATTTCCTTTGCAAGGCGACAAAAATATTACAGGTCCAAGACAAATTAAGATTGTGCATTTAGTTGCATGTTTAAGAACTCCTGACAAATCAAAAAATATAAAACCCATCTACTTTTACTCTGTTCTTCAGCATATACAAGTCTACACCTGCTTATATTCCAAGCCTTTAACTATGGTAATGTCCAACAGCTTCTGCTTAAACACATAAAGCCTCCCTAAGTATTTGGGCTTATCAGCAAATACTACCACAGCATCCCTCTAAATCCTGCATCCCAAAGCTTCTTCTGCAATGGGTAGCAGAGGGCAATTTTCTCAAAAGAATACTTGACATTTAAGTATGCAGTTTCCCCTCACTAGCACACAGTGATTTAAGTTTTTGCACCGGCTTGTCAAACGAAGTAGTCACGAATGTTAAAAACTCATCAAAAAGTTCAAAAATGTTCTCTATAAACTAATGCGCTAGCAAGGAGCGCTGCCAACATTTTTTTTTTAATGCTTACACTGTAAACTGTCAAATTCACAGAGCTGATAAGACACAAGTGTAGAGATCTTTCTTTTTTTTTGGAGGGGGGGGCGCCTGATGAAAGAAAAGACGAACGTAACTGCTGCTATCACTTGTTCACTCAACCTGTTCCCTTTGACAGCCCTAAATTACCACAAAAGCAAGAGGAGGGATGGCTCTGTCAAGCATGGACAAAAAGTCAAATTTTACACCCACATAAGGGGGGAAAAAGGACTGATCTAATTCTTTTTTTTCTTAAATAAAAAAAGGTATGTTAGTAAACAAAACAAAAAAGCCAGCAGGATGGGATATCCATCATGATAAGCAGGGCTCAGAGGAAACAATGGGTATTGCAGAAAGCTGTGGAGGGAACACACAGGGATCTGGTGCAAGTGGTTCTGACACTGAACCACTCAACAACTTTATTGACAGGGTCTGCAGCGTACAGCTTACAGGACACACCACACCAGTATACTTTGCACTGCAGCAACCATGGAAGGCCTCCAGAGATTAACAAGGATATTTACTGATACTGTGTCTTAGTACTTCGTGATCTAGCTTAATGATCCCCCAAACCAGATTTTTTTTAAAGACACACACTTTGAACTGGTACCCATTTCCTTGCAAAATAGCTACTTGGGAATCTGACTACTCAGTGTATCTCAGCATAGCAATGGTAATGCGAGCCTTCAGAGTTTACGGGTTATGTGCAGTCCATACTCAATGCAGAACAGAACATCTTCATGGTGAAATTGTACAAGACAAAACAAATGACATAAGATTTTACTTAACAAAATATCTGAAATGTTTATGTTTAGGCAGGTTACGCTCAAAAAATAAAAATCAGTGGCAAATCTATTCCACTCACTTGGAAGATAAGAAATTAATCACAATCAATCCCAGCCACACTTTTCTTCTTTGGGTTTATAAACCACAAAATATTTTCACAGAAAATAAATGACAATATGTTCTGATTACAAAAATACCATATTTCCTTTTACAAACCCCTTCAAAATACATTTGCCTGGCATGAAACAGGCTACATAACCATTTCATTATGAAATACAGTCATTAACAGTTAAAATTCCTTGTCAGTCAATTATCAACAGTTTCAGTTCAGAGCATTACAAAAACATGGCGGCTAGTCTGTTGTTTCTCTTAGTAACCTCATCTCATTCATACAGTGTACTTTAATTTGTTCATTTCAAAATAAAGGCAGAAACCCAGGGTTTTTAGAGAGAAACAACAAACGGTTTTAACCTTAGTAACTCCAAGCAACCCTCCCCCAAAAAAAGACATCAAATAACACATAGAGGTCAAGATCTCAACACAGATGTAGTAAACACACAGTGAACAGAAGATACAACTTGATCATTGTTGACAGGATGTTCTTGAGAAAGGTGACTAAAGCCAGAAAGGGGGGGAAGGGGCAAGAAAGAGACAGAGGGGTGAGGAAGTGAGTGTTGTTTTTGGGTTTGTTTTACATACGGGTCTAGAAGATCCCACCACAGCTGTGTCAGAACGATCTCTGTGGAAACAAAAAGAAGAAATCAGCTCCTGACAAAACCCATCAAAAACAGGATCAAGTTGCCCACTACAATTGTATAGAAAGATGTGATCTTTACCCCAAAGAGAAAAACATAACCTCAAGATCCCCCCCCCCCCCCCCCCCCCCCCCCCCCCACA
>VUQJ01000848.1:22033-34150 GCA_015108635.1 Andinoacara biseriatus
TTTTTTTTTAGATGGGTTTTTTTTTTTTTTTAGACCTGCTACTTCTTCATTTGTCCTCCATTTTTCCAGTTTCCTCAAATTGTTTAAAGACACACTGCAATGCAAAGACACGCCAAGTTTTCAGCTAACAGCTCTTTGGCAATCACTTTGTTGGTGCAAAAATCCTATTTTACGCTGTGATATTTGTGTTATCTTGGGCATTTTTTATAGAATCAATGAAAGAAATGGGAATTAATTATGCGTTTTTGCGACATGCTGCTAGTAACAACATGCCTTGTGATGCTTGAATGATTCACAGGTCAGTGTTAAATGGCTTAACAACCAAAAAACGTTTCTGGTCAGGTACAAGGACTGGACTGAAAATGAGTAAAAAAGCAGCCAATGTCCAAAAGAGAAACTTTGAAAGACCTTCAGAAGTCTGGAAAACTATTGCTCAAGACCACCTTATAAAATGACAGGAAGGTCTGGCTCCTCGAAAGCGAAATAGAAAGAAGGGTTGCTCAAGACTTTTGCACAGTACTGTATATTTTATGCTATGCAGAAACTCCACATAAGATCTACCTAAAATAGCATGCATAAATGTAACAGCACCATTCCATAATTACAGATATAAGGAAACAGCTAAATATGCCCCAGTGACACTGAATATTACCTTTTGCCTCTTGTTCTGTCATCATGGATATGGTATTGTGGATCACCACAGGAGGCTGTTAAATTTGTTCCTCAGGTGTCACTGCCATTCCACGTACTGTAGAGCTGAAACGCATTCTTCTCTTGAGATGTCTGACCTCATATCTCTACTATGACTTACTCAAAGCGACTGGGCACTGATGATGGATGAGGGGTTAAGCATTTAGTCACAAGAAGATTGTATTGTATATCTTCAGTAATGTGATATTCAGTAACAGTAAACTAAAAGATATTTAGACACCTCTTTTCTTCAGGCTGCTGGAGCACTTACTTGATGACACTGAAAAAAGAATTTGATTTTTTTGTAATTGGAATTAGGAAATTACAACATTATATAGACAAAACAGCCCTGTATTTTAATCACTAAATTGTTCTATAAATGTAAGAAATTCCATTACTTGGTACATAACAAAACTTGTTAAAGATTATTGCCACATAAACTTGCTGTCTTTTTTTTTTTTTTTGGTTTGTTTTTCTTTTCATAAGCTGACCTGCCATCACCTCCTATTAAAGCCCAGCTTTACCGTGCTGCTGGATCCATTAAGGTTCTATAGTGGATCTCAGTTTGGACTGCAGCACAGGTGCAAGGACTGGGGGCAGAGTTTCTATAGGGGGAGGGAGTGAAGGGAAGTCAGACTCCAAGAAGGTGAAGTGGAGTGCCAGGGTGAGCCTAGATGACAGCTGAGAGACAGAGGCTTTCTCTGGCTTACCCTCATGGAAACGGGGTCAGTGAAAGCAAGTGGGTGGAGAGTGTGCAGGGGCTGGGGGCTGAGGGCTGAAGGAATTTATGCTGTTCCTTCGTCACTCGGCCCTGTCACGGTGTTGGGGGCAGGGCTTCACCGCTGGCACTGGGAGACAGATATAGACAAGAATTAAGGAGGCAGAATTTGCACTCTTGGCCTTGCCTGGGTTACTGGCATCAGCAGCTGAAAGCTTCACTGATCTCCATCTCCCTGTGCTTTTACGTCACATCCTTCCTGGGGTTGTGGTGACCCCCCACCACCACCACCACCACCCACTCACATCCCTCAAAAAAGCCTCAAATTGACCACAGGTGCTGATCTACCAAACACAAACTGCCAGTAACTAGAAATAAACAATGGCTCGTTCTTAGTTCTGAAAGACACTGCTTCCGCCACCTGTTCACCAAAAGAATGCTCCACTGCCATATTAATTTGAACCAGTCTGATCAATAACTTTTTTCCCTGTATGACTACAGCCAAGAGCACAGATTTTTCTTACCACAAAACTCCATCTGCATTTATTCCTCCTTTCTACCCCGGTAAATACACACATATTCCAAATGTGTTTGTATCAATACTCGACTGACACAGATATAAGAGAGTCATTCCAAGCTCAATATTAAGGCAAATATGCCACATTCATGTGGCTGCATCATTATATCAATTGCAGATATTCTAGATATATTGTATAATATTTTAAAGAAATGTTAGAAATATATTCACCCTAAATTCAGTGGAAACACGGGTATATGTGCTATATTTCAAATAGATTTTCTGTGCAATGCTTGGCTACACAGCTGATGGTAAAAACGAAGCCCCTGATGAGTCCATTCAGAGATGTAGTCAAAGATCAGCTTGACTATCATCACTAATATTATGGTAAGCTGAGATGTGTTGTGTGAAACATCGATACTGCCGTCCATAAGACCATGCACGTCTTTTCCTTTTTCAGAGAAAAACTGCTTCACATATTTCTTCTATCATACTCATATACACTCACTTTAACTTCTACCTGACAGCAACCGATATTTACTGGAATATGTAAAATATTGCGCAGCTCTCCACATTGGATCTGTTCTTTGTATCAAAATGCGCGCTCTCTCTCTCAGACACGCTCGCTCGCGCACACACTTCCATTGCTTCGTTCAGATTTTAATTGTCTAATAGTCAATAATTTGTATTAATGTATTCATATTATCCATCATCGAAAGCTGGAAAATACTGCAGATAGTTGAATATATTACCCAGATAGATAGTTTGTGCGTACTGAAGCGTAAACGTGGAGGCTGTGCGTAAAAGTGGAGAAACGATCCTGCGGAAAGGACGCATGTCCCCAGGTAACCTTTCACGCCGTTTCAGTGTTTTCGTTTGTGATTATAGGTATATGGCTAAACAGCTTCTGGCCCGTAGCCCTATATTCCAAGTTTAGAGAGAACCCCTCCACATGCGCACACCCCTCCCATCCGCTATCCAATCCTTACACGGGGATCGCATTGACGGGGGGGTCAAGAGGAAAAATAGTCACATATATATACGCCCCAACTGTGATTTCTTGCTCCGAGTCCCCTGCAGTCTGTGCTACACTCCTTGTGTGTCACCCGATCCGGGAATTGTCTGTGCTCCAGGGCCAAAGTAGTTCTACTATTAGCAAAAATGGCACCCAAGAAGGATCCCAAGGCTCCCGCCAAGAAGGCCGAACCTGCACCTGCACCCGCACCCGCACCCGCACCTGCACCCGAACCAGCCCCTGCTCCCAAGGCTCCCGCTGTCGACCTGTCCGCCATCAAGGTACACTGACCTGTGAAGGCTTTATCTGATCTACACTGGGGAGGGATGGAGATGGGGTGCTGGATACCGAGCAAGGAAGAGCTGGGATTTAGGTTTTTCTCCCTCTCTCTACTCATAAGTTGCATGACAGAAGTAGCCGGCTGCGGTGTTTTTGCTAAATGGAGAGAGGGTTTGGGGGAGAGAGGGTTTGGGGGAGTGGGTGGGTGGGTGGCCTTGCCACATTAGCAATTTTGAGTCTTTAAAAATAAATAAATAAAAACAGGACAATCACAACTTTTTACATTTATATGAATGATATGATTATCTGTAAGCTTATACACAGTTCAAAGTCAGTGAGAGCAACTGCAGGTTGGGAGGACCACACTCCAAGGTGTGCACAGTATTGGGGAGAATGACTGGGACCATGGGTAGCTCAGTGTCTTAGACCACACCCTGGACTCACCAGATTGGACTATCAGGGTAGTGACTAATGTGTGATGGCAATGCAGAGTGACACCAAATGTGGACATGTTAACGTAGCTAAAGATGGACCTACACACGTGTCACCATATGAAGCTAATTTTGGCAAAGAGACAAGTTTGATTTCAGTTTAGATATGATTGTTTAGGGCAGATTAAAGGGGAAATGCCTGACTCTGCTGTCTGAATACAGATGTGTGTGCTGTTAATTACATGGTAAAAACGTTTGCCTTTGTTTGTTTCATACTTAAATGGCTGCTTTTATATTGGCTTGTAGGTGGAATTCAGCGCAGACCAGGTTGAAGGTATGTAAAATTCAACCCACTTCAATTATGTCCTGTTACACACAGTCCATAAAACTCATCTATGTTTTTATACTACCTTGTCCTCTGTCAGAGAAATCTGAAAATCCATCGTTATCATAAATTGTGAACCACATATGGAGAGTAATATAGAAATAACAGAGACTACAGCAATGTAAAACAAAATAAAAAGTAGGATACATGGCAGTCTGTTAAACGAAATCTTACTTTCTTGGTTGAACACGTGGTTTATTGTGTGAAAATGACTAACAATTAATGCAAGTACTTGCACTTGTTAATGCAACATTTTCCAATTAATATTGCCTATAAAACGAAGCATCTGTTTTTATTTAAAACAAACACCTGCTGAATTAATGAATTATTACTTCCTAGAATCTAGAATGGATCATATCACAGTTTAGTCATGGCTGCTTTGGGGTCGAGAGGGTCGCATGTTACAAATCAAGCCCACGGATCCCTGTGACCAAATATTAACTTTAGCTTGTTTACATACTGCTTGGCACTCTGTGTCACTAGATCAGTGATATCAAACAGCATACAGCTTAAAAAAAAAAGCAGAAGCTCAAGTCAAAGATTATAGAAGGAAGCATTGTGCAGTATTTGACAGATAGGAACACCTGTGTGCTGTTGGTTCTCCAGGAACCACAGGACCAAACCTGAAGTTTGGCAGGCTGCTTGTTACACTGCAGTCAGCATTCCCTACTTTTATTCAGCTTGCCTACAGGGGGCCTTGCCTTTAAAAGGAGGGGCTCATATTCTCAGCTATGTTTATCAATTCCAAGGTGGTCTTTTAAAAGAGCCCATTGCCCCGCTGAGTGAGAGAGAAGGAGACAGCTGAGATAGAAATAGTATGGGGGGTGACGAGCTCGGCAAGAGGCACTCTATTCAGTCAGTAATACCACAACCTTATGGGATGTCTTACACTTGTTAGATGTTTCCCTTGTCAGATGCAGCATAGCTGTATCCACCTGCTGACAGGCGTGCCAAGGCCGAAATATGAACTACTGATTCAATTTTAAAAACAATCCATTCACACAAACTATAATTTCAATTTCTGAAGTAAGATGTGCTATGTTTGTGCAATTAAATGTAAAGCACTTAAATACCAAACACATCAAACGTTCCTCTTGTTAACTTATGAGCTCCAAATGCAGCTGGGCTTTAATCTAACTAAGTCCCTCAACGAATACAACGGAAATATTTCACTGTACAAGTTTTAGTCATTATAAATCTGACCAACTCTGATATAAAATGAAGATATTGGCTCATTAAGGTGTTACAGTCCTCTCCTCCTTTAATTAAACAGACTACAGGGAGGCCTTCGGTCTGTTTGACAGAGTGGGTGACAACAAGGTGGCTTACAACCAGATTGCTGACATCATGCGCGCTCTGGGACAGAACCCCACCAACAAGGAGGTGAACAAACTGCTGGGAAACCCCTCTGCTGACGGTACAGTGATAGCATTTCGTAACTCCCTGAAGATTTGTGTGATAATGTTAGGGATTGATTTAAAAAGAGTTTTGAACATGAAACACTCAATTAGATTAGTTTTGGTCCTATTAAGGATAATGATGAAGTTAACAGCTGTTTTTTGTACTGATGTCAGTATGATTTGCAGTGTGCCAGTCATCACCGGAATCGCATAAATGAACATTTCTCAGAATATATGTTTTAATGTTACTACTGTTTTTGGTAAAAAAAAAAAAATTTGCAAAGGAGGTGAAGAGTGCAACTGTCAGATGTGTAGGATAATGTGTATGAATGTGAAATTATCTGTAGCTGCTTTTGTGACTGGAAGCAGTCATGTTCAAAGGATTTAAAAATTATAGGCAACTTTCCTTTGAAAGCGGTTCCTCAAACGTTTGTTACATTCTGAAAGGATCTCTGAGATCAACAAAATGCTTTGGGGGAAGATCATTGCCTTTGAGGAAATGGCATATTAAATTGCTTATGCTGCCAGCTAGTGGTCAAAATTGCCATATTCCATTATGAAAGTGAAGCACAGAACTTTGCAGCACACGTTCACGCTTGCAATTAGCTTGCAGTTGCGCTAATGCTTTTTTCTGTGTTTATATTCCCCAACATGGGAAAGATCCCTGATTCAAGGCCAGGAGGAGAAATAAATCATTGTGTTAGGAAGTGCATGCAGTGTAAAAACCGATGCAAATATGTGAATCTGCTGCAGCAACCGCTTTGTGAATAACGGATCAGCCGAAAGAAGGTTTCTATAGGGCTGGCAGATGATAATGCAGGTACAGATCTGTGCAACTTTTAAACCAAACTGGTGCAATCAAGACCCAAATGCCAAATTAGCTAAAAAAAACCACACAAAGTAATAACTGTGTCTTAAAATAAAACTGTGTCACAATAGAGAAGTATTGGCTCCAGCAGAAATGTGATGTAATCATGGATTTTCCCCATCTAGGGCCGGTTGTCTCAAACCTGCTCAGTCATCTCTGGATACAACTTACTCTGTCTCCTTTCATACAGACATGGCCAACAAGAGAGTAGAGTTCGAGGGCTTCCTGCCCATGCTCCAGGCCATCATCAACAGCCCAAACAAGGCCGGATATGAAGACTATGTTGAGGGTCTGCGCGTCTTCGACAAGGAGGGCAACGGCACAGTGATGGGTGCTGAGCTGCGTATTGTCCTGTCAACATTGGGTGAGTCAGGCCAGGTGGTGGTTCATTCTATCTGTGTAGGTGTGCACAAGTCAATTTGTGTGTTGTTAATATCAGATGTCCTCTGTCTCCCCCTGCAGGAGAGAAGATGACAGAGACTGAGATTGACTCGCTCATGGCAGGACAGGAGGATGAGAACGGCTGTGTCAACTATGAGGGTGAGTCATACAATCCAACAATAAAATCATGATGATACGATTAATGCTGCTGATAATATTCAGAATATTTATAATGCTTATATATTCTATTAATATAGATTATTTTTAGCTTCTAAGACAATAAGCCTTCTTTTGCCTTGGAGCTTGACATCCGTGATGATGTAATTGCTGATGAGTGGTATTATGGGAGATATGGAATCCAGACCTTTTAGAGTTACTGCACAGTAGTTAACAGTAGTCTGCCTATGAGGAGTCCCTTTTATAGAGAAACTCACTGGAGTGCTCATTTAACACAGTGACCATCAATCCTTTTCTAGTATGCTCCCCTCTGAATTTAAAAAAATGTTAATAGATAAAGCCATTATAGATAGTCTGAAAGCACAAAGCCAACAATACCATAGAAAAAAACAGCAGCGGTGATAGTTCCTTACTTTGTGACTTGCTTATAAAATGGACTGTTAAGGTATCCATATTTACCAAATTTATTTTTCTTCCCATTCCTTTTCTCTCTTTTTTTTTTTTCTGTCTGCTACCCTGGCCGTCACCTGCAGCCTTTGTCAAGCACATCATGTCTGTGTAAGGACCCTGCCACTGCGGTGGTGAGCATCATACATGTGCAGACCCCATGGTGTCGCTGCATTCACTCGCTGTTTCCTGTACCATCTGTGGAAGCAGGGGGAACAAAGGACTGTGAGATATCATTTCCTGAACCCTTGTTTTATTTTTTCCACTTTTTTTTTTCCTCTTTTGTCCAACTGGTGCTTTCCCCCCCCCCCTCTCTTCCTCCTCCTGTCACTTGGAAAGCTGTCCTGATTACCCATGAGGTGCTTCTTTCTTTATCTTCACCAAACTCCCCCCAGTCTCATTGGGGTTTATGTTCGTCACAGAGGAACAGTGATGGATGGGAAGCTGGAATAATGATGACCATCCCTTCCCACTTACTGTCTGTCTGGCTCTCTATCTGCCAGTAAAGTGACTCGTTTGGCCCAGGACTGGCCATCAAAATGAATTCAATCCTCTTCCAATTTAACCCTCCCTGAGTCTTAACTTATTGTATCCTCTGTCATTTCGCAATAAACTTTTCACACTCCCATTTAATTTCCCTGTTTTTGACTCTGATATTTGGACATTTATGTTAAGATGTTTTCAAAAAGAAAATGGTCTGGCATTCTGAAATATACAGCTATCTGTTATATAAGTAGTTATTTTTCTGGCTATTTGAAAAAGAAAACAGGGCTTCATTTTTTTTTCTTCCATTTTCTGGCCTTTTTATTGTCATTAATTATTGTAACTGGTGTCATATCAACAAGAGAAAAACTGCGTACATCTACTTGACCTTTTAAATACATTTACAGTTGCTGTAGGGTGGAGGAGGAGGTGGGGAAGGGGCACACGGAGATGGGGAATGCAGAAAAAACACAGAAGCAAACAAACAATTGCAGGTGAGGGCAGTAAGTAGTAGGCAGGAGGCGGGGCATACCACAAATGGTGTCTGAAAAAAAGAAACTAGATCACCCAAACACTTTTTTTTTTTCCTAACAGACATAACAGGAGTTGATTTGAGTTCCATTTTTATTTTTCTCCACTTAGCATCTCTTTAACTTTTAGGATTTTTCAAAAATATTTTGTCCAATTTATTCTCCCACATATTGCAACAAAACATCCAGATACGGTAGCGTCCGCTGTGAAACAGCAGGGGATCTGCACCAAAAAGCACACACATACAGACAGATTTCAGAGTAGCTGCATCTTCTGCTAAATATCAGGTTGCAAACTGTAGCATCTCCTCTGTGGTTCAGACAGTCCCGATGAGTGCAATACCAGCCTGTAATACTGGAGAAATGTCAGCACTGTTTAGTCATGTGAGCTGCTTATCTGCATCTGTAAAGGCAAGGTACTCTTACTGGTTTTCCTTTTTAGGATGCTATTGGAATAAGTTCCAGCTTTTATTTACTGTTGTCGTGTGTGAGCAGGCTTCCACGTTGAACCGCTGAGCAGGTGCAAGTGTGCGATGCACTTTGACAGGACTGAGATGCATTCTTTAGCAACACCAAATCGGCTGTCTGACATTGTCACCAAGCATTACACTGTAAACAACTATTAACTACAAAACATGAACTTGTTTTAATCTTTATCCAATAAATGAGGAAATAACTTACTAAAATCCTTATTTTAAATTACAAAATAGCCTCTTTTAAGACTTGAATCCGTACATGCTCGTGGTAACATGACCTAGTTTCTTGCATAAATGCAATTTTACAGATTTTCTAGCCATTTTGTCACTTCCTTTTAAAATGTTTTCAGGACATGTAGATGGCAAAGAATCTTTAATTTATACATGTTTCTATATATATTTGATAAATATATTATATATTGGATGACAAGAATGACTTGCAGTAAGGATGCTTGTTTTGTTAGGGTGTCCATGCACGTTTACTGAGCAAGAACAATACGTGCGTCATGGTGTACTGGTCGCGTTAGTTCCTATTCAAAGTAGAAAAAAAGGCTGTTGCTTCCTCAACACTGATCCAGGACCAGTAAAGCCAATCCTTTGTCCCCCACTATTTAGAGGATACAGCGAACTTTTCTTTGCAACATCATTCAAAACAAGGGAGATCACAATCAATCAGAAATAGCACATGTTCGGGTTTAAAATAGACAGAAAACAGAATAAATAGGACCAAAGTACAGTAGCTCCTACTTTGAGTCTCTACTTAGACTTGAGTGATGGATCTTGAAGTAAGGATGTTTAGAGGCTGTGGTTTAGCTGAGTAGTCGTAGCGGTAATCATTCAGCCTCAGGGTGGCAGGAGAGGGCAGAAAAGTTTGAACGGATCAGGGTGAGGATGTCTTGGGTGCAGAGCAGCAATCCAGAGATCCAGTGTTCACAAACCCTGCTTGGCCAGAGCTGCAGTGACATCCTCCGCTAAGGTTGCTAACTGCGGTGAATCCGTCATGTTGAGACTCCCAGAGGATGATAGATGGCTGTCGCGGAGGCGGTGGGGAGACACTGAGCCAGACAGGCCTGGCGACTGGATGATGATCTCGGCTCCATGATCTACTCGGGCCTTGGCATTGTCCCGAAATGTCAACCTGTGGCTTTCAATCTGTTAAAGGCAGGTGGTGTGATGTGAAACATATATTACTGTAATATTTAGAAGCAGTTTTAGAACAAAAAGTCCCATGCCTCCAAAGGTTGAATGATCACTTGTTAAGAGCTGTCGTGTGTGGACTACTGTATATACTATACCTTTACTGCTTCTTAAAGGAGAAGATAAAGGAATACAACAAGTTTTTGGAAGATTGGCCTGAAAGTTATTCCTGCTAAAGGCAGTAAGAAGGAAAAGTTTTCCTAGGATACTGCAGTAGTGTGAAAAAAAATTAGGCACACCCCACAATTTAGTATCTTCAAAAATCACCTTTAGCAGCAATAACTTGACGTAATCATGTTCTACATGCTGTTTTCAGTCTCTTACATCGCCGTGGAGGACTTCTGGCTTTACAATGTTGCTGCATTGAGGTTTTCAGGTATTTGTTTACGTGCAGCTCTCTAAAGGTCCTGCCACAGCTTTCCAATCTAGTTGAAGTCTGACCTTCAACAGGGCCACTGCGACACCTTAATACTTTTAGTTTTCAGCCATTCTGCTGTCAGTTTACTGGTTTGCTTGTGATCACTGTCCTGTCGTGTGACCCAGTTTGGGCCAAGCTTTTGCGGCCTCACATTTAGTTATAGATTTAGCTCTAGCTCTTTGGTATACAGAGGAGTTCATGGTCAACTTAAAGACTGCATGGTGCTCAGCTCCTGTGGCTGTAAAACTACCCCAAATCATCAACCCTCCACCACTGTGCTTGACAGTTGGTATGATGTGTTTGTGCTGATATGCTGTGTTTTTTTTTTTTTGCCACATGTGGCACTGTGCATTATGGCCAAATATCTCCTCTTTGGTCTTGTCTGTGGACATCCTTCCATAAGTCTTCTGATTTGTTCAGATGCAATGTTGCAAACCTACGCTGGGCTATGTTCTTTTTAGAGAGAAGAGGCTTTCTCCTGGCAGCGCTTCCAGAGCAGCCATACTTGTTCAGTCTTCTCTAATTGCACTGTCATAAACTTTAACATTTAACATGCTAACTCAGGCCTGTAGAGTCTGAGATGTAGCTCTTAGGTTTTTGCAATTTCTCTAAACATTGCACGGTCAGACCTTGGGGTGAATTTGCTGGGACATCCACTCCTGGGAAGATTGTAGCATTGTGTTAACATACAGCTGAATGCGCTGGACCACCAAAATGACAAAACATCTGAGGTGGTACCTGATGATCAGTTAATCAAGTGCATTTGATTAGCAGCTCCTGGCAGGACTGCATAGAGTCCTATGATAACTTTCTTTTTCACATGACTGTATCAGTACGGATACTTGATGAGCTTTATCTACAGTCTCTTGACTTTAGAGGTTCACTACTAACCAGAGAGTCTTTGGCCCCCAACTTAAATAGACAATTACTCTTAAAACAGAAGAAGAGTTAAGAATATTTTTTTATAAGTGTTTAAAGTTACACTGATGAGTAGGACAATCTCTCAATAACTTGATGTTTTCCCTTAAATGGCTGATTAGAAGCATGGAGCTGACACTCACCGTGATGTGGCCTCCACCAGGAATGTGGTGAGCATTTTCCAGGGAACCCACCTTTGCTTGGGCTTTGTCTTTGAAGTCCAACTTCACACTCTCTATACGCACATTACCACCTCCTGTGTAGAAGAAGAGGAAGTGCAGAAACTATAAAATCAGGAGAGAGACATAAGATGCACATTTAACTTGCCTGGTGCGTATTCATTTCAGGGTAGTGAGAGTAAAATAAATACTCGCTGGTAGCTACGTCACCAACTATCTACTCAAGACTCACACACCTGTGCTAGTTACTAAAGTTACTAAATGAGAGGGTGAGGTTAAAAATGTGCAAAGTGATAGTATGAAACCACACCAGGTCTTCAGTGAGGATGTAAGAATTCAAGACTGTAACAAAACATGACAGAATGAACAGCAGGTGGCGCTGCAGGACAGTCCACTACCTAACGCCATAAAGGTGGGTAAAAGTTCTGCAGGGGTTTTAGGTGCCAAAGCACTGGCAGTGCCCCTAAATGTTTTCAGTTCTGTAAATTAAACTGCAAATTGCAAGAACGACTTAAAGGCCAATTGAGAGATATGTAATGAGGAGTTGTGTGCACTTTTACTTTGTATCACAATCCTTAATAATAATAAAAAAAATATATGATGATACA
>VUQJ01000848.1:37036-49106 GCA_015108635.1 Andinoacara biseriatus
GAGCAATCAGTGGGTTTAATGTTGTGGCTGAGTGGTGTAGATTTCACACATTAACAGAGTAATAATTGTTTCTCAAAAAAGAACTGTGATAATGAAGTGTCCGCCTGCGTAATGTGAGTATTGACTCGGAGAAATTAGGTTTTGTTATTTATATCAAATATAATAAGGATGTTCTGACTAACAGTTAATTAGGGCCTTCATTTTTTTCAAACCTATTCCTGAGTTTGCTGATATATATTTTTTTAAGTCGAATTTATCAGAGGCAATAAAACTGGTTCTTTCATGCACTGATGGGAGCCAACGTAATCTCCAAATATAATAATTTGCAACAGAGTGAAGAGCAAAGACCACTTCTCGTGAAATTTATACACATTTGTATGCAACAAAATTTTTTTTTTAATTATTTTCAAAGTAATGCCATAATGCAAATTGTATGCCATTTAATCTACAAAATGAGCATTCCATTTAACAACTCAGCCATCCACCTGCCTTTTTTTTCCCGCTTGCCATCTCCTGATTGGCCTTAACTTGTGGTGCAGAAACTGTCAGTTGAGCGGCTGTGATTTAAAGTGACCAGTCTGCCAATCTTTATTTGATCTGTACCAACATTGTTTTTGAGACTCTCAAATCTAAGATGCTGCAATATGTGAGCGAATGTGCTACCAGGTGTCTCTTTAAGTTGACCTGGGGTTTCCGTAGATAATGAAAGACCAGTGATAACATGTTATATTTCAATAAAATACTACATCCTTACACAATAAATGTATGTAACCATTACAGTTATACAGTTATATGAGCAACCAATATCTGTTTTGCCAAAGGTATTGACCTAAATGTTCCTGCCACTACTTTTTCAGCCACTGTAGCAAGATGCAGGTTTAAGCAAAGTGTTATAAAGTCAAGAGATAAGTTTTAATTGTCTCATTGTTATTAGGCTCGTGTAACTGTGCATTATTAATGTGCTTTAGTCAAATCAGAAACTGCAGATGGAGTTGCGCACTATACCTGCTGCCTTCAGATGGTTGTAATCAGTCTCAATCAAGTGCTTCATGCAGCGTGCTAGTTGTCGTGGATGAGAGATGCTGGCAAGAGTTTCCTAGCAATAAGTTGGGCTCATTTTTAAACACTCAGTCTACTTTATCTTCTGTCTTTCTGCATATGAAGAAGAAGCCGTTTATTGCCTTTGTTGTCATTATACATAGTAAAACTCTCCAACTAGATTTAAAGAGCTCTTCTATTCAGTACAAAACAAAATAAAACATTAGAAAGGCATTTAAAAAAAGCATGACAAGCATGAACATGTACAAGCAGCAAGGGTTTCTAGTACCACAAGTTTTGGGGTTTTTGTTTGTAGTACACTTGTAGTACAAGCAGGCTACGCTTGCATGCTGGTACACAGTCAGTGTGGAGAGCAATGCAACGGTGAAATGCAATCTTGAAACGACGGGCTATCATCTGATGAAGACTTTGCTTTTTGCAAGCTTTTTAAAATGTATCTGCATCTTGAAGAGGATATCATTTTTTCCTGCTATCTTGGCTATACCCTAGGATATTGGCTAATGCGTCTAGAGGCTAAGTCAGCAGACTAGCCGATGGGTTCCCAGATTGATTCCTGATTAAAGGATCATTTGAGTAAAATGAACAATCTAAACAAGAATAAACTGTGATGGCTGTGTAATATCACCTTCTTAGCAGTAGTAGTAGTAGAAAAACTAAATGATAACAGGCTGTATACTTGGTGATTTTGATACTAATGCCACACCTTTGGATTACCAGGGTCACTTTGCCCTGTGAGCATCTTCTCCCACTGGGCCCAATGAGAAATCAAATTGCAAAAGAAACAAAGAAATGATTAACAGTACATTGCATTGCTCCTGTAAAAAATGTAAAGCCTTTTTATCCTGCTACAATACCAGATGTTCTGACATCAGCCCTAAGTATCATGACTTGCAGGACACAAACCACTGATGGAGAATAATGCGCAGATGAAGAGTAGTCAGGTGAGAGCACCACACGAGTGAGTGACTTAACAATAAACTGGGGAAACAGTAAAGCAAGGTGGAAAGGAAAAGACAACACTGAGAAAACACAGCACAGCACACGAATGATACCGACAACAACACTGAGACAATGGGCTTGCAGCACAAGACTCACGTTTCCACCTCCTGCCGAGTAGCCACGCCTGTCCAAGGACCCACACCTAGACTGAACATGGCTATAGTCCAGCTTAACACTGGGGATGAGAACCTGCAGGGGTGGAGGTGAGGAATGAGGTGGGAGAAGGCTTGGGCTTAAGTCTCTTAAACAGTTTGTGTGCTCCCACTGTTTAAATAGATGTTTGAGTGAGTTTGGAAATACAATGGCCACTCATAGCCTAGTGGGTTCCCTGTTGTCCTGATAAAACATTATTCAACTAATAGAATCATTTTAAGCTAAGAGGAAAGACAGTTTCATCTACAACACCTGATGAATCATTAGAAGCTTACTCTCGTAGCTCCTGGAAGACACAAAAACATGTGAACATCCTGTAACACTAGATTCATGGAAAAATGGATCAGCTGTCTAACTGAAGCCTGACATGCCAATGAAGAATTGCAGGTACTGAAACACTTTGGTGCTGGGTAGCTTTATATTTCAAGACTGTGCTGCAATATTTCATTCATAAATGGATATTAAGCCAATAAAACAAACTGTGGCTTCACGCGGTGTGATCGTAACTGTTCCAGAGCGTATCTGAATAATGTGTCAAAATGTCATCCCAAAATGTTATGATTAAAAACACAAATTGAAAGTTCTTAGACTTGAGACCATCAGTTTAGGATCTGAGGATGATGAATATGTGAGTGTGCTGTGATGATGTGCGGTGACTCTCTGTAGCTGCAAGGAGAAAAAGCAGGAGTGAGATGCAGACAAAGCAGAGTTGGTACAGTACTAAAACAACAAATAAATAGCTTTCATTTTACACAGCAGCACAGTAAAAGCAATGGGAGCTTACAGCAGATAGAAAACTTACAGTACATACACTTCTCACACATTTTGCGAATGAGGAATAGAAGAGGACAACAGAGACTTTTAGGTATTTGGCCTCTGAACTGTATAAAACACAAACAGTGCTTTCAAATACAGTATATATACGTATTTTAAAAGAATATGGAAAACATGGAGTCGGTGTCCAAAACATTGCAAGAAGAAAATGTGCTGATGGACTCATGGAAACCAGCGGCAGTAAAGAACATATAAAGTATACGTAAACACAATGCAGCAGACTAAATAAATGACAAGAACAGATTATTCACACGCCACAGAAAATCCACATGTGCAAACCTTTTCTCGACACAGTGCACCTTCACTAAAGCATGGCATGTGACCCATGGTATCTCATACTATCATTAATCTTGGGATAAACTTCAGAGTGGAAACAAGCATTTTATGTATACCCTCAAAGGAAGTAAATAGAGGAATGCAGGGAGGGAAAATGACCAAGCGACTAATGGTAAATTTCTGAGGAAGGAAAATACTAGGCTGTCATCTGTTGGACGAAAATCTAAAATCTGTATGAAATACAGGACTAGACCTATTACACACAACTCTATAGGATTAACTGATCACAAATGCATGACAGGGAATTCTGTGGGAGACGTACTTCCTGAAAAGGTCAAGCTACAGTCATCAGATGGCTCGAACAGGACTTAAAATTGCCTGCTCAGATACATTTTAGCAGTTTAGCAACATATAACTATGGACAACTGACTGAATCAATCTCTCAAGCATCACATTTGTGCCAGACAGATGAGTTATTTAAAGCGCTGCTCAGTCAGCTGAATATCAGGTAAAGTCTGAAGCATCCAGCCCCGCTGCTATGTTCCTATTAGCTGTTCACAATATGCAGGCAATATATAACCTTTAATTTGCTTCACAAGTGACTTGTGTTATCCCTTAATCTACAGGTGAAAGGACACAAATGTATTTCAAATTATAAAGTGAGAGCCACACTGAAAAAACGGGAAGGGGTAAAAATACAAAGCAGCTCACTATGTTACTATTAACCTACTCGTATACTGAACAGCACAACAAGAAGCAGCATGTTATAAACTATATAAATGGATATGAATCAAAATATGTATTGGGAATTAGACAGACTAACTAGAATTATATATGGCCTTCAGCCATCCCCGAAATTGAGGAAGGTAAAAGCCTGAAGGGTACATACATTCGCTCCACGGGGAGAGGGCTTCAGATTATCCTTGGAGCTGCACTTTGACAGCGATGGGCTGAAGTCCTGCCTCTTGTTTAAAATATGAATCTATGGAGACATGCAGAGATATATGGACCTATTGAAAGGTAGATAGGAATGACTGCTTATTATCTTAGTACACTTGACTATAGTGTGACACTATAGGAACTAAAGGATACGGATGATCGGTATACTGAAAAATGTGTGGCAGTGCAGACATCTTTATTGTTTTGGAGCATGAATAAGACTTAAAGATTTATTTTCTGTAACTCTTACATTCATGTTGAAACAAACACAAAACAAAAACAAGTTCTACCCCATGAATCAACTATTTGCCAAACAGATGCCAAACATTTGTTTGAGTTCTCTGTATGTACAGCACTGGGCAAAAGTACTCAGCTACCCCAAATTTCTTCAGATTTGCTTTCAAGGAGGCAGACTTTCTTGCAGTTTTTAAAGTGGTCTTGAGCAAAAGTTCTCCAAGGTCTTTAAAAGATTTTCTTTGGACATTGGCTGCTTTTTCACAAATTTTCAGTCCAGTCTTTGGACTTATAACTGATTTCCAGCATTATAAAGCATTAAAAAGGCACCTGACCAAGAAATGAACTAATGTATTGTCGACAAATAACAGACAAATTAGCAAAAAACATTTTAAATTGTATCTTTAGGCTCTTTGTTATTAGCAGGCTGTCACAAAAACACATTGAATAGCATTTTTGCACAAAAACGTGGCAAAAACTGGACAAGTGGAGGACAAAAGAAGAAGTGGCAGGTCTAAAACACTATGTACAGCAGGTGAACAGTATCTGAAAGTCATGTCCTTAAGAAATAGGAAAAAAATCAGGCAAAGCAGTGAAACAGAACCTGAAGATTCTGAAGCCTCATCAGAAATAGTCTCAGTGGAAGGGGAACAGGGAGAAAAGGCTGATGTATGCCAGTTTACACAAGAACTGGACTGAAAATCAGTGGCAACAGGTCTTATTGTGTGATGAATTCAAATTTCAAAATTTTGCTTTAAAGTAGTTGTAGTAGTAGAAGTAGTAGGTACAACAGTGAGTGTCTGCAGCTATCTGTAAAACACGGTGGAGGCTCTGTCATGGTTTTTGGGCTGCATGTCAGCTGACAGCATTAGGGATCTTGTTAAAATTGATGGAATTATGAATACAGAAAAATACAGTCAGATTTTGATCCACCACACAATACCATCTGGACAATTTCTGATTGGCAATGGCTTCAATTTCCCAGCACAACAATGATCTTAAACACACCACCAATGCAGTAGATAGAAAAACACACAGTGGATCACTATCAGCCATAGACTGGCCTCCACAGAGCCCACACCTCAACATTATTGAAGTAGTGTGGGATCATCTTGACAGAGAACAGGAAAAAAATGGAGCCAACATCCAAATAAGAGCTTTGGGTGTCCTTCAAGAAGCCTGGAGAACTATTCCTGAAGACTACTTAAAGAAATGACAAGAAAGTTGCCTCAGAGAATTCAGGCTGTGGCGAATTTAAATTTAATATTGGCTTTCAAGCTTGTTAGAATTGTACAAAATCTCTTTTTGCCTTTGACAGTGTATTTCCATGTATATTTGCACGTTTCAAAAAATTGCTGCTCCTATTTCCCTTTTCCCTAGCAAACTGTAAAGAAATGAAGGGTGGCTAAAGACTTTTGCTCACTATATTGAACATTTTCATTTTCATCCTAAGAATCACTATAATGATATAAAAAAACACTGCCTTTTGATCTTTATTATCATCATCATGGAGTTCTGACTGGTTTGATCCTACATAAAGCAGCTGCACAAACAAGTTCTGCTCCTGCTCTATGAGGTGGACTTTATTCATCACTTAAAAATTCAATAATCAATCAAAAGACAAAAGGCAGGAGCCACGTAATAATTAATTGGTTCTAAAATAGTTTTTTGCATTGTTAATATTAATAGTTCATTTGAATTTAAATTTAATCAATTAAATTACCTTTTCAAGATATTAATGAGTAAAATTACACATAGTAAATGCTTTCATTTTAATTATTCCAGTGGGACACGGGTTTCCAGACTTTTTTATTTAAAGTGCCATAATTAAAAGTGATAAGGTATACCAGCAGGTCCTGTGTCCAGGTCACGCTGTGTACCGCAGACAGACACAGAGTAACAGAGATGAGGCGCAGCACTGACTTCCATATCAAAGAGGCCCTGCATTTGGCCTCTGTTGGCCCATTTTGGTCCTTCTGTTTCTGAGGACAATCAGTAGAGAGGTCAGTAGGTGGGTAGAGGCTTGTTATAGGCTAGGGGAGACTAAATACAGGGGCGCCTTACAGTAACACTACTTGGATCTTTAAGGGTGCTATGACTATTAAAAATCAGGAGAGGCGTACATCACCATCATGTTAAGTAACTACTATGTATAAACAATTTAACAACTATGTATAAATAGTAGCAACACTCTAGATTTTGTTGCTTAAGATGTTTTTTTTTAATTCTCATTTAGCCATGGTGGAGATAAAATGATGCTGTGTGTATAATTTTTACAACTACAATGCTACAACAATGACATTAAGGGACCAGTTCAACAATGGATGTGTATAGATTAGATTAAATTTGATTAGATTAGATTAATCCCTTTTTGGACGGTTTCGTCAGGGAAATTAAAGTTCCAGTAGCACTTTTTTTCATTGAAACACAGAGATAGATAGAAATAAAGTTTCGTCAGCTATACAAGAAATATACAAGAATATACAAGCAATAGAATTCTTCCGCTTATCCGGGAAGAAAATGGGCATCAGCCTAAGCAGAGAAACCCACACCTCCCTCTCACCATCCACCTCCTCCAGCGTATCCGGGGGAACACCGAGAGATTCCCAGGCCAGCCGTGAGATATAATCTCCCCAGCATGTCCTGCATTTGTCCTGGTCTGCCATTATTGGATGTTTACCGATATATCGGTATCAGCTTTTATAACAGCTGATAAAAATTTTAAAAAGCAAAGACGAGACAGTAGAAATATCCTTTAACTGTTATGAGTGTTGATGCTGCATAGTTTGTCCACCAGTGGGCACTCTGCAACTTCTCTGTTAGTAACACAACACCAAGCTGATCTGACCAGACTCGTGCAGAGCGTAAAGGAGTCATTTATGACGTGGTGTGATAATAAAGCAAACATTTTTAAACTGCATCATCTTATCATCTTAGTGAGGACTGATGAATGACATAAAAAAGTCTGAAATATCAGCTGCGTTTTCCTCATATTTTTCTTCCTTTAAATTATCTGTCCTGTTTGGCAGCTTTTGCAATCAGAACTCAAACACATTTGCATTTCCAAGATGAGCTCTATACACTCACTATAGGCTCCACTTGTTAGTGTTTTTGTTTTTGTTTTTATTTATTCATTAATTTTTTTATTATTAATCACACCTATACACGTGCAATACAGTGATACTAGAGCTGAAAGGAAGGGGAAGAAAACAGAGAAAATAGAAAAGAAAAAAGGAGAGAAAATAAGAGAAAAGACAAGTACATCATCAGCTGCTGCGCACATATAAAAAAACAAACAGCACCTGAAAAAAACAATTAAACAAAACCAAGCAAAAAGAAAAATGGATACACAAACCAACAATCTTGGTGTGTGTGTGTGTGTGTGTGTGTGTGTGTGTGTGTCTGTGCATGCGTGCGTGGGTGCGTACGTGTGCATGAGTGAGTGAGAGAATGTGAATGTCTGTGTCTTTGTCATGAAATGTACTTGATAACGAGGGTGAGAAGCCACAACAATGCCCCCCTTGGGAGCTAGAAGCAGATAGAGAAAGACCCCGGAGCCCCTCCAGGAGTACTGAGGACCACACATCTGGACATGCACCCCGGAACCAACACGTATCCACATCATGGGGGAAACAGCAACGACCAGTGGGGAGCGGTAGGGAGGGGTAACCACCATCCCCACGGCCATGTATGTCCTACAGGGGCCAAGACTCAGTAAGCCCCAGACGCAGGTCCAGCCATACCCACACACAGACACACACACACACACACACACACACACACACACACACACACACATACACATAGGCCACTCACTTGCTACATCCATATCGGCTTTTTAAATCACTGAATATCGGTACTGGTATCAATCTTAAAAGTTCTGTATCAGTTGCGCTCTACATCTTTTAGCATAGTATATTCTGTTTCACTTATGGCCATAAACAGAAAGAGACCTCTAAACCGCTTCAGTCAACAACTTATCAAACTACCACTGAAGTAGAATAACATTTAAATTTGTCAACACATAGCACAAAGTGGTAACCCCTGCACTGCATTTATCTGTGTTGCTGAAGCTGATTCCAAAAAGAAGGCACATTTTTCTGGTGGAATCAAGTCCCAAGTGGAACAAACAACTGCAATCAGAACGAACAACTACACAACAAGCAGAATAATTTCCATTAAGGATCAGATATCTGTGCAAATGCAGAAGATTCACATGATAAATTGCTGTGCATATCTAACAGGGAGATAACCCCTAGTGAGTGTATCTGTTTTATGCGTTACAGATAACAAATACACAAAAGCGTGATGTATTCAAAATCACACACATGCAAACTGACACACAGGAGAGCAAAAATACTAAAATATTGGCCAAGCACTTCTACAGACGCATCTAAAATATCTTCCAATGTGGAATGGGTGATATAACTGTACTGATAGAGCTATGACTATGAATTATATTATAGTAATAATACTGAATCATGGAATATGATCAAACATAAAGAGTAATGCTGGACACAGGCTAAAAACCACAGAAACTCCATTGCGCACCTTTCTCCTGCAGATAACAGGCTGGCGTTTGGACCATGATCCCTCCCTATTCTGTGGCTGACTGCACAGAGCAGCTCAGAGGCCTGGTAAGTCATAAAGATGCCAGCCAAACCCTTAGATTCCTAATCAGGTCATCAGTGGAGGCATGTAAGAACTGATGGCTACAGACACACTGCTTCCTGGTGCTGTGCTGCCTTTGTGTTTCAGATTCATGCTGGCACAAGACATTTGTCACAGTGTAAAAAAATATGTTCAGAGACACCGTGCCAATGCAGATTCTGTGCAACAACAGACACTAAGATTTGTAATTCAGATTTTGCTGAACTGCTGTTTTTTTTTCTTTAGAGAGCCAGGAGGAAAGCGTAAGGGACAACGCTACTCAGAGTTCAGGCACTCACTCAAATGTCACAGTCATGTCACATTTCTGTTTACTGAAATCTGGAGGTGGAGAATGTTAAGTTTGGTGGTGAGAAATAAAAATAAAGCAAAAGAAAAGATTTTTACTGCTTTAAAATTGTAAGAACTTTGAAATTCTACTTTAAAGACCCCATCTTTGTGTTTATCCTCAGGGTAAACACAACTGCGCTATATTGATTCATGCACATATGTATGCTCAATCCCAACAATGTTAAAGTGACTTTTTAAGCCACCATCAGGTGGCAGCCTATATTAGTCTATATTAAACTCAGAGAAAAAGAGCTGCGGTATACTGAGCTGATACCAGCACATATATTAAACTACTGCCATCCATCAGGCACAAAACAACATGGACAGCTCTTTGGAGACAACTTTTTTTGCAATCTGATTAATGCAAGTTTGGTATTACTTTGAACCACTTCACTCATGGCAGAAAGCATGTATGCAAGCTCACTTGGTACAAACTGATATCTGCACTAATGCTTCATATAGAGACAACTGAGGAAGACAGCCAATGATACAGCCAATGAACTGAAAATATCTAAAAACGATAAAGAACTGCAAATCTGCCAATTGTCTTGGTTTATATGTGTGATATGAAGGATTGAAGCTAATCAATAAATTAATCATTTTAAGGATTTAATGCCCATGTGAACTTTAGCATATATATTTCCCCATGTAAGCTCAAGTTGTTTAGATAATCGCCAATGTTGGCGCCATCTGGAATGTCTTGTTTTTAACTGTCTGCCTGTGAAGAAAGACTTCAAGGTCGATCTTGGGCGCCTCAGCAACTGGAATCTTCTGTCTATTGCACATTGTTATGTACATGATGTAATTCCACATAGATAAGTTTTAACTATAAGAAACCTGCCCTGAGAGAAGACGGTGTGTGTACTCCATGCACCCCAGCAGCGAGATGCTGGCAATGCTATGCAGTGCCATCCGGGGTAACCTGTAATCTGTTTTGGAAATGGCTTTTATTATATTAATTTAAGAAAAAGACTCCTCATTTCCCTTGTCTTGTTTTCATTCTGGTCAAAGAACACGCAAAAATATAAAACAAGGAAAAAAAACCTTCAGATATGAGAAACTATTTAATTCATATCTTAAATGTGTTTCATAAACAGGTAAGCACAAAAAGTAAGGACATTTGTGTTTGATTGACTGTTGCAACAATGTTGCAACAATGTTTCTTGGCAATAAGTTTTATACCGTAGGAAAATGCATTTGTGAATTGAGCAACAGAGTATGTGTTTGGAGCTGTTTGACATTGACAGAGAAGATTTGGCAAGCTATTCATGGGTGCAACCCATGGCCAAGAAGCATTGTTACAACAAAGAAATAACTGACCAAACCCAAATGGTCTTATATTTTGTACCAAATTTATGTAATATGAGTTTAAGTACATTTTAGGCTAGTCTAGCAAATGATGGAAAAGTTAAACACACTATATTTACAGTCAAAAGTTTGGACACATTCAGGGTGAGTGTGTCCAAACTTTTGAGTGGTACTGAACATGTGCTGTAAATTCAGAGAAAAAAACGGTCTGTTTGTAGTTTTTATAAGAATGCCCTTTTTTCTTTCACAAAAAAACATTATTAGCTTGTGGTCTTTTATAATGATGGATAGACATGATGATTGAAGAGCTAGCAGCAGGCAATGGAAGCTAAGAGACTAAAAAAAATAAGCATTCAAGGCAGAAGGCAAAGACAGAATATCTTAGACAAAACCTTATAATTATACTTATACCAGGATTCTTACAGCTGTGCTCATCACACATCAGTAGTGCAAGAATATATTCTACAGATTTTTTTTAATGCAAACTAATATGAAAAGGTTTTTTTTTTTCCTTGCCATTGAACTTTTTGTTGTTGCTTTATGGTTCCTGAGGTCTGCTAGGAGGCAGTCACAAAGTTTCTTTGCATGCAGAGTATATGAACCTGAGGAGGCTGATATAGTTGTGTTTTTTTTTTTATTTCTATTACATGTTACATAAAAAATATATATATGGCTTCTGTCTTTAAGATTCATACGAACGAGAGACATGATCTATGAACAGCAGTAAAAATAAATGTGAAGATGAAAAAAAAACAAGCAAGCAGTTAAAAAGAAGCTGAAGATTTGTGGGGAAAGTATACATGTTACCTGTCCTCCTTTAGGCTGATACTTGATATTCTCTGTGGAGCCAATCTTGGACTTGACATTCTTGAAGTCGGGCAGTGGCTGGTTGATGATGCGGAGCTGCTTGGGTGTGGTTGCCGGTGACTTGGGTGGGGTACGGACCACAGCCACCTTCCTCTCCTGACAGATCAGACTGAGGGAGCGTGGGGTACCGGGGGTCCTTGAAGATGATGAGTAGCTGGGAGGAGTTCCTGGGGTGATGGCTGTTGAGCCAGGGGTGCGTGGGGTGGAGTGGCCACTGCGAGCTGAACGTGAGCGCACTGATTCTGAAACTGGTCAGGACACATAAAGAGGTGATGGAGGTGGAGGTGAAGAGGATTCCTGTTATTCCAAAATATTACTGACATATTTCAAGAGTCATTAGCACCCAAATTTTTTCATATGGCATTAACTGAAATATAGAAATGTACTCACATTCATCAAGGTA
>VUQJ01000853.1:2275-14364 GCA_015108635.1 Andinoacara biseriatus
ATAAATTTTAACTCTTTAACTTTCTTTATTCAATTATAACAGCTTGACATACAATATTAATTAGTAGAACACTGGGGATAAAAAGCAGCTAATGATTGAAGATCTATCAGTTGCCCGTGTTATTCCAGTCACCTCTAAGCTGCAGTGCGTTTGGATGTGGACTGCACACTTTCTGCAACAAGATGGTGCTGTTTAGTAAGTCAAAAAAGTTGTTCCTGTAAAAGTCGTAGAAGAAAAAAAAAAACTGTTGTTGTAGATGCACTATATTGAAAAAACGAGCGAGGTTTTTGGGGTGCTAGGGGAAGTTTTTGGCGGACTGTGAATCAACACCGGTGAATTATACACTGATGATGCCTGCAAATGAAGGTAGCGTCACGTTCAGAGTACACATGACTGCATCATGATACTCAGTTGTACCTTATAAATTCAGTCCCTTTTCGCCACTTTTTTTTAAGTGTTGTATTTGTAGAATATTTTTGCCCAACTGTTTTGAAAATGAGATGTTTAATGTTTAATTGCGGCTTCTATCTTGTGTCCTTTCTAGCTCAAAATGGCCTGATATCAATCATTGACGAGGTATAAGCGAGAACGTCATTTACAAGGGTTTAAATCGCTTATTGGTATAACACCGGCGATAAAAGGAGAGATGACCGGGATTAAATACTGACGCCAAACAGGTGCGCGATCATGAGCGCTCCTTTGGCCACGCTCACTCCTGAAATTAGGTCAGAGCTCATACACACACTAGATAGCGGAAGGGAAAGGTAAGATAATAAAAAGGAGAGCGGGACAGAGAGCTGGTCTGCACCTTAGCTTGTGTGCAAAAGCACATAAATAATAACTGGTCAATGACCACCTCCAAAGGGGAGGAGGTGGTGGAGAAACCCAAAGAAGCTTCTTGGATAAGAGGGGAACCGACCTAAAAAAAATGTAAAGAAGTCCACTCAACTTTTTTTGAGCTGTTGAGAAACCATGAACTGGATGACTGAGAATCTCCATAGACATATGTTCCCACTACTGATGTTCCTTTCCTCAACCATCTTTAGTTGATTGGTAACATTACAGATTCATGTACTGATTATAAATTATATTTATACACATGATATTGATTTATTATAAATTTAAGCAAATAATGTATGGTTGTCAGAATGACCACCTATGGGCGTTCTAGTGTTAAAGTATATTTATATACTAATGTTCACAACTCAGTCCTGTAGTAGGTGCACTGTGACATCACCTCTTTAATCGAGGAAACTCCTTTACATCCATAATCATAATTTAGGATGAATTCTGTGAAAAACAAAAATGTGTCAATGAGCTAGTTTGTTATTAACTGTAAACACAATTACATTTAAAATGAAGCTACTATATATCAATTTGTATTTCAATATAAAATATCTATTTTCTTAGCCATTTGGGTTTCCAAGGGGCCTGGATCCTATCCCAGCTCTCATAAAGCCAGATGCTGAGTAAAACCCTGGACCTGAACCCTGGTGAAGAATATTGCTGTTCTTCAGCTAATGTGGTGTGAAAAGTAGTGCTACTTCTCAAGAGGTATTGCTATTCCTAATGTCAAAACTAGTGTTACCTTATTAGCAATTCAAGAGGTTTAACAAGATTACTGCATTAACTGTTTAGGAATTACAGACATTTTGATCCATAGACACCCAATTTCAGAGGCTCAAAATTAATTGGACAAAGGTAGTTTCATGGCCAGGGGAGCTTTATTATCTTATGACAAATAAATCAGACAGACTATGTGAAATTGATTGAAAGTGTTGAATTGACATTTTATTGCTTTTCACCTTCATTTTAAATTCGGGACCCAAAGAAATGTCAGTCCAAGTGAGGGGGACCATCATTAGGTTAAAAATCAACAGAAACCTCAGAGAGGTAGTAAAAATTTAAGGACCACAGAAGAAAACTGAAGTGTATGATGACAGAATTATTACCCTAGTTAATAAAAACAACTTCACAGCACCTAAGTCAAGAACACGCTTGAGTAGGTGGGCGCATAATTTTACAATTAAGCGGCGCGGAGTGTAAATACATATGGTTTAAAACAAGGTAATAAGAGGAAAACCAGATTAGATGTTGCCAGAAAACATCTGCACAGTTCTGAAAAAGATTGGTTGGACAGATGAAATGAAAATTCACTTGTGACAGAATCAACGTAAAAGAAAAGTATGGAGAAGGCGAGGAAAAGGTCATTATCAAAGTCTACAGTATCAAACATGGCCAAGTGAAACCAGGCTGTGCCTGCTGATAGAAGTAGCAGGAAGAATTGTGACGTGTACTGGGCTATACTTTCTGCTCAGATTCAGCCGAATACTGCAGAAGTGATCAGACCCAAAGCATACTGCAAAAGCAACCCAAGAGTTTCTAAAGGCAAAGAAATGGGTATTGTTCATTGGCCAGGGCAGTCACTTGATCTTACCCCAATAGAGCATGCTTTTCTGTTATTAAATACAAAACTGAATGCAGAAAGACAAACAGGTAACAAGCAGCAGTGGAAGAAAATAACTCGCAGAGCATCTCTGGAGATGAGAAATAGTGACAGTGTTGTCCATGGGTTCCCCATAGGATTTCACACAGTCACAGTTTGTGAAGGATTTTTATCCAGATATTAAGAGCAATTCTTATATTTGAAATAGTTAATTTGCCCAATTATTTTTGAGCCTCTGAAAATAGGGGTTAGCGTGGCAGCAAGCACTGCTGCCTCACAGCAAGAAGGTCCTGGGTTTGACATCTATGAACAGGTCAAAGGTATCATAAATTATGGACTATTTTATGTGACTTATATTTATAATCTATAATAGAATTAAAATTACTCAGTGTTTTTAAAGCGTTGTCCTGTCTTCATATTTCATCCTTTCTATCAGATAACTGTTTGTGTGGTCTCATGCCTGGGACCTGCAGCCTGCAGTGTAATTAATTTATTAATTAATTGTTTATTACTAACATACACAGACAGGACAGTAAGAGCCTGGTCCAGGGAACAAGATGCTGCTCTTCATAAAGTCAACCAGACTGAGACACTACTTTTGAAATCACCTGAGATACACACAAGGTGGATTATAATAACTACTTAATCGCACTATGTGGACCCAAATTGTGGATGGCAAACCATTTAGTTAGGCTGCAGGGAAAAAAGTCCCAAAGCCCATAAAGCAAAACAACAAAAGCCAAAGACACACACAGGAGAACAGTGACATACGCTACAACAGAGCCTGAGGAGAAGATAGGATTGATACATGAAGGCTAACTGGGGAAGTGGGAGCAGGAGGGAATGAGAAAGAGCTGAACATAATCAAGTTAATCAACAAACAGGAGGTAAACTCAAGACAACACACCAATGAGATGCTAACTGCCAAAAAACAAACAAACAAACAAAAAAAAAAATACAGGAAATGAAGCAGAAGATAACTAACGCAGGGACAGACAGGAAACCCCAGAAGAGAAGCTCAAATTCAGAAATGCTATTAGCAAAGCATTCATATCAAAGGCTCATATCTGGGAATAGTGACAGTTTTATTATAAGGGTGTCACAGAATATCCAAAAAACAAATACTGATATGTTTGTAATACACATAATATCTTGTCAGTACACTTAATGCATATCTAGAATGTCACTGATTTTTTTGACCAAATATCTGTGCAATGAAACTGTGACAGCCCCATTTTTATACATATATTCAGTAAAACCAGTAAGTAATAACCTAAAAAACCTAAAACAAAACATCCATTTTACTTTTATACCTCGCACATGCAGAACTGTCAGAGGTAATTGGCTTGAAACTGTCCTCTGAGCCATATACTCTGTCCTCTCATATATACTCTACTAAATAAAAAAATTATACAACAAAAGAAAAGACATTCAGAATAGAACAGAATGCCTTTATTGTCATTATACAGAATGAGTCTTAAATCTTTCACTACTGGGAGAGACTGCAGAGAAACAGCACCTAAAGGTAATGCCATACAAATTTGCTTACCAGCACACACTGGGCAACACTCCCCAGGCACACTGAAGAAGCTGACACATGGTGACAGGCAGTGTACTTCAGAAGAAATGGTCACTGCAGTCTCTCCGATTATAGAGTTCAGTTTTCTATTTACCTCCACAATGAGGACACCAGACTCCTGGATCAGTCATCTGATGCTTATAAAGGAGCTTAGGACACTCAGGAGTTGCACACTGTACTTCACCTGACTGCAAGAATATTGCAGGTCAGAACTTCAATTGAAAAAAGGGGACAAATATGGAGAAAAGCAAAAGAAGAAACATAGCTCTACAAAGTAATTTAACATGTACTTGTAACTGTTTTCAATAAATAACATTAAAACACTTATGGAGTCAGCGTACTTCTGTGGAGGCTGGGCCAGCAGCACGTCATACAAATAGACAGGGCTCTCTAGCATCTTGAAGTTGCTACATTTGATTAAGATGCTGGATGCACTTTTGATAAATATTGGACACTATGGACCGGGAACACAACACAACAGCTGCAGTTTTGGAGATGCTATGACCCAGTTGTCTAGCTATCACAATTTGGCCCTTGTCAAACTCATATTGCTAATATATTGTATAAAATGTTCACTTGCTCCCTGATAGAGCCCAATGGGTGCCATGAGATAACCAGCGCTAATTATTTCACCAGTCAGTGCTCTTAATGTTATGCTTGGTCAGTGTACATGAGCCAGTAAATCTCTGACTCACTCTTTATTGTCTTCTACTAATGTATGAAAGCCTTACACAAAGATAAAAGCTATTTTATGCTTTCTCTTAGGTTGTATGTATACATTTTTTATTTTTGAATTTAAAAACATGCTCTCTTCAGAAAATCAGAAAAACATTATCAAAAATTAATATGGCACATAAACACAATGAAAAAGTTTTAGTTCTGACAAGACGAGGTTCTGTGAGACAGCTCAATGTTTCAGTTATATTAATTTTTTTATAAATCACAACAATCACCTCAAGGCACTTTATGTTGTAAAGTAAAGACCCCGTCTGAGCAAGCACTTGGTGAAAGTAAGAAGGAAAAAAATCCCTTTCAACAAGAAGAAACCTCCAGCAGAAACAGTGAAACAAGGTGAGTGAAAAAGGAACGCTATGTGCATTCGTATCTTTAACACCCACTAACGTCTGTAAAAAAAATATAATGGTCAACAGTATTGAATTCTGGGCTGAGGTCCAGCAGGCCAATGAGCCTATCAGAGCCCATAAAAAGATAAAAAAAAAAATTTTTTACCTTCACTAATGCTGTTTCTGTGCTGTGATGAATTCGGAAATCTGACAGAACCTGTTCAACCATTCCTCTGCAGATGATCAGTTAGCTGTTTTACAACTACTCTCATGAATTTTTGAGAGAAAAGGAAGGTTGGAGATTAGCCTATAAGATAAGACAGCTGGTCATGTATTGACTTTATAAGTAATAGTTTAATTATTGCCACCTTAAGTCATTTGTGATTTGTGAAGGGATTATGCAGGACTCTGGAGAACTTGACTGCATACTGAGGAGGTAATTCAGCCATTTGATTCAGGTGTGTTGGACACACAGGGACACATCTAAAACCTGCAGGACACTGGATTTGAGGATCCCTGCTCAAAGCTTCAGTGCATTTGGATGTGGGCTGCACAGTTTCTGCAACAAGGTGGTGCTATTTAGTAAGTCAGGGAAGTTGTTGTGTAAAAGTTTTAGAAGAAGAAAAAAAACACGATTATTTTGTTGATGCAAAATACTGAAAGGATGAGTGAGGTTTTCTCAGCAGGTAATTTTTGGCAGAGTGTGAGTCAACAACAGTGAATCACGCACTGATGTAAAGCCTCCAAAATAGTTGCAATGTGAGTGATGTGGTGGTTAGCACTGCAAACAGATCTTTTTGGTTCTCCACCTGTTTGCGTTGGTTTTCTCCAGGTACTCAGGTTTCCTCTCACATTCCAAAGACACACAGTTAATGGGGTTATTTAGTGATTCTAAATTGCCCTTAATGTGAATGTGAATGGTTGTTTTTTCTCTCTGTGTAAACGCTGTGACAGACTGGCGACCTCTGAATGGGCTCCTGTGACCTTGAAAAGGATAAATGGAAGAAAATGGGATGGATACGTACAGCGTACTACAACACAAGTATTCCTGTGACTACATCAGACATACTCAGTTGTACATTGTAAGTTCCTTTTTACTACTTAAAATATCTTTTATAAAAAGTTTTATTTATTGAATACCACCAATTTTACTATTATAACTTCCATCTTTCCATTTATCTACATTCATTTAACCATGAAATTTCACTGAGATTGAGTCTCATTCAAAAGGGAAACACTTGTATTCTGTCTGTTATTTCTATGTCTGCTCTTACTGCTTCTACCAATTTTCCTAGGTCAAACTGAATTTGAACTAACTTTGTAATCATTATTCATCACTCCACTGATCACTGAAACTTGCGCTGGCCATTCTTCACCATATTTGAATGCTTTAATCACACAGTGGGGACACAAATAGAGGATGTGGGAGACAGACTGAACAAAATGTGAGCCATTTATTTAGGCTGCAATAAAAAACAGCCCCAAACAAACTCTTTTAAAGCAAAACAACACAAACCAAAGACACGCAAGAGAACAAAAAGGGAAACACGTTGGGAACTATAACAGACGGTGCAACAGAGACTGAGGAAAAGATAGGATTTATACATTAAAGGTAACTGAGGACATTGGTACATGAGGGAATAAGAAACAGCTGAACATAATCAAGATAATCAACAAACAGGAAGTAAACCCAAGACAACGCACCAATGAGACGCTAACTGCCAATGCAAAACAGGAAATGACCCAGAAGATAACTAAGCACAGAGACACACAGAGATAGGAAACCTCAGAAGAGAAATTGTTGTATTGACAAAGCATTCCACAAAACAAGTTTCTTTCTGAGAGTGTCACAAAGCAAGCATCTCTCTACGTGGCCCAGGCCATGGGTTGAGATATAACTGATTGGAAACAAATTTATCTAAATTTTTATTTAAAAAAGGTAGATTGAATATTGGCCTATAATTGCTTGCTCAGGAAGGATCTAAGCTATTTCTCTTCAGAACTTTAGAACGGTGTGTTTTATTAACGTGTAGCGAGTACCATATAAAATTTTTAAATATGTCACATTTGATCTTTGACCTCCCCTTCAGGGTCAATAGATTGGGCTGAAGGTCAAAATGATAATAATGATATATACAGCTATTTAAAACTGTTTCTTAGTGGAAGTGTTAGTATTAACATATAGGCATATAAGGAATGATACATGGTGATTCTAAAAATCCCATTATTTTGACCTCTGACCTCTTGTTCAAATAAGGTTAAACTTTCTTAGATAAGATATTTATTAAATGTCTGTGCTTAAAACTATCTTATGATGCGAGCCAAGAAGTCACACGCTTATCCTGCTCTTGCAATAGCCAACCTTGACAGAAAAAGAGACGCCACCTCCCATGGCTGCTGCTAAAGCTAACGCCAGCTTAAAGACATTTCCTCACTCTTGGCTGACCATAAGGACAATTGTGAATTCAAATCATCGTTCAAATGTTTAACCTCCCAAAAAATAGAGAGAGCCCATTGGTCCCTGGCCCCCCAAGCTTATGTAGCATTCACTGGACTGTTCACATTACGCTGTAACAAATGTGTGGTTCTATGAGGTTAGGGAGGATTATTATTGTATTGTGCACAATTTTTAATTTAAAACCTGCAGGACACCGGCTCTTGAGGCCTGGATTTGAGGATCCCTGGTTTTAAGCATGTTGATCAGTGAATCAGAGAGTTGGTTGTTGACTTTTGCAACATTTTTTGTTTTGTTTTGTTTTATTTCAGGACTAGATATTGTTGTTATGAGTTTGGTGATAAGCCAGACAATTTTAGTGGCGCAAAAACTGGATATGCACTATGTGCAATGCATGGGGTGCCGCACGAGAGGGGGGCGCCAAAGCGATGTGGGGAAATTATTTCTCTAGTTGGCATTTTCTGTATTTAACAACTGTACATATGATTTGATCAGTAACAGAGGCACGGTGCTGAGTAGGTGCCTCTGTGCTCCTTCATCTGTGTGTGTGTGTGTGTGTGTGTGTGTGGTGTGTGTGTGTGTGTGTGTATCAGGGGAGTATGACGATACCTGCAACAACAACAAGACTGTTTAAAATTCTACTGCCTATGCAGAAATTATTATTGCTATTAGGGGTTTCTAATTATCACGGTATATTTTGCGTTCTAAGATAAGATAAGATAATGTTTATTTGTCACATGCACAGTTATACACAGTACAATATGCAGTGAAATGTTTTTGTACTTGCAGCCGATAATAAGCAGTGAAGAGAAAAACAAACAAACAAAAAGAGACAAAAACAAGAAAGAGAAATATATGTATACATAAATAAGAAGAAGAATATGATGGCACATTTGCCCTCTGTCACAACCTGGTTGGTAAGGCCACGACAAAAAAGGGGACACACTCTTTGCCAATTTGGACAAATTATTTAATAAACAAATTTAAACCACTGAAATAAAAACTGATGAGGTGATCTAATCAATAGGATCGATGGTGTAAGGTGTGCATGTGTGTGTATATATATATATATATAAGGGAAGGAAGAACAGAGTGCCAGCCCCAGATGTATAGTCTGGGAACACAGGGTGCCCCACCTACCAAAGACCTAAAACACATTAAGAAAAGGTTGAAAATCACACTTCTGATCTCACTTTTACATTTCATATCTGTCTTTCCCATGCCAAATTGTGTTATATCTTTGAAGAAAGGATTGTCCAGAGGACATAATGAGCTGCTTAGTTAGTTAGAAATATACTGTAAAATATTATAAAGGTGTGAACATGAGTGTGAATGGTTGTCTGTCTCTCTGTGTTGGCCCTGCGACAGGCTAGCGACCTGTACTGGATGTACCCTGCCTCCCGCCCTGTGACAGCTCCAGCTCCCCCAAACCCCGAGGATAAGCAAAAGTGAATGGATAGATGGATGGACATTCCTAAACCTTTTGGAAAGCCTTCCTAGAAGAATTAAAACTGTTATAGATGATCATATGTGTATGAAGGCAGACAAGAAAATAATTTTGACAATACAGTGTATAAAGGCAGCTGTTATAATAACTGCTCTTGGGTCTCGTGGCCTGTAGAAAGGTTGGCTGTCATTAGCTCTATATACAGGGAACAGTGATTGGAAAATGCCAGAGCATCTCGGCACCAGGATTTGTTGATGTACACAGTCAAGCCTCCTCCTTTTAATTTGCCGGCCACCAACGCTAATCAGTCCACTCTGCAGCATTAGAGCCTCTAGATAGTTATGTGAAACTCCATGCTGGTGTTCTTCTTTCCATATTGGTGTCCTCCTGTCCTGTGTGCTTGTGTGGGAAACATATTGATCTGTTGTTACACACATGAACAATTTTACTATTAAAATTAAACACATCTTTAAATAAACACAGACACAAACACAGACACTGATATTTCAAATTATGTGACTTCCCACATGAACACACACACACACACACTTTCATATTCGACTCCATTGAATACACATGCTACTATGACAAGAGGACACACACTAATGAGCTGCACACGCACTGTAAATGTGTGTGAGTCAGAAATTACTTTAGCAGACTGGACAGCAACGGTGTGGGTTTCTAATAGGGTTGGAGCAGTGGACAGGAGGACACTTTTCTTCATGGCAAATTACATTCCCACCCTAAAGAGAGATGTAACAAAAGAACTGTCAAAGATATTGAGAGTGAAAGGTGTGGAGTCAAACTGTGCTAGAAGAGAGAAAAACATGAAAAATGAAGAATTATGCTTCCTTTTGTGAGAAAAGCCATTAAACTCACTCACTTGCCTGATTTTCTTTTGTACTAGATTGAATTATACAGCACAAACTTGCCTTACACCTGCACTGCAGGCAGGGTCCACTCCCAGCAGGGGTGAACACTGTCCCATCAGTATACACCCTCTCTTCATACTCACAGTCTGGGGAACAAACACAAAAGACTGATTGAATGTTTCCATAAAAACTGAAATGTATGAGAAAACGTGATACATATTTATGACACTTACCAATGCATGTGGGACAACACACGTCTATGTATTTAGCTGGATGACTACAGTGTGGTGCAGGACATGATGAAGCCCTGTTTTCACATGACACTTTACCTGCCTAACAGACAGAGACAGGAAGAAATTGAATGTGTATTTCCAATTTCTTTATTTTCAGGATTTAAAGCACAACCAAGCTGTCACAAACATCACAGCTACTCTGAGACATAAAGAGGTTTTGACAAGTTATCAGTCACATGAGCCAAAAAACTCTCTCAGTCTAAACTCACAGAGCAGTGGCATTGGAGGCAGGGGTCTCTCCCGGATATGAATATGTCTCCATTCATATATACTTCTGAGTCATATTGACACTGCTCACATCTACAGGTTTACATAAACATTGATTAAACACATTTAAAATCAATAGAAACAACACATGGAATAGTACAGCCTTAAAAGTGATATTGATGGTGTTAGGCAGGTTTGTTACCGTGGACAGCACTCTCCAGCATGATGCACTGGGTTGTGACAAGACAACGCAGGACAGTGAACAGGTGAACATACCATATTTCCATCCTTTCAGAGAAAGAACACAAATAAAATGATCTTCAATTGATTAATACATATTCAAAAACCAAAAAACCCAAAACAAAACAAGTGGGCACAACAAACCGTGCCATTCAATCACCGAGATAACACATTGGTCCTATTGTCCGCACCCACAATTTTCCATGGTTTAAAACTTTGTTATTTTTTGTTTTTACGAATGTAAATGAAGTATCCTGCAAATCCAGAATTTGGATTGGATCAGTTTCACAAGCATGAAAAGATGCTTTTAATGAACAAAAATAGTCAGCTGCCAGTGCTGCCCCTCAGCCTCCAGGCAGTAGACATTTTAGGTGGTGGAAATCCTCTGGAAGTCTTGAACACATAATTAGCAGGTTTCTGTAGATCCTAATGGGTCATCACCTCCTGTGATTGGCATTATTATAAAAATCATCCGAACTGTTTAGTAGATGCATCCATGGTATAAATTTGAACTTACCAGGTCACATTTTACCTGAGTTATCACGTTCACAAGATTTTCAGAAAACTTGCCCTCTGACCTTGATGCACTTATGGCAAAATTTAATCAGGTGATCTACTGTAGGAGTCACTGGCCATCTTGCTGTAATATTCTTAACAAACAAACAGACAAACATACCAAATACAATACACCCCCCCCCCCCCTCCAGGGGCGGGGTAACTCACGGTAAGCTATAGACGTACCACACATGTACACTCTTGACAGGGGTCTCCAACAGGGATCACAGCTCCATTAGGGAAGTCATGTCCATTCACCCCACAGCCTACAAGACACACATAGACAAACTGTCTCTACAGTCTAACACACACGCGCAAGCTGTTACACAAAGCAGTGAAACCCACCATCGCAGACTGGACAGCAGCTATTGGGAGGAGGAGCAGCAGGGTTTCTGCAGCCAGTGTTACACTGCTCCCTCTCACAGTGAACCTGACCCTCCTGTTATGAAGAGAGAAGAGCATTAATAGAGATGAGAGACTAGATGAGAGCATAAGCAAATAGTTGATATCAAACTCACCGAACAGGAGCAGATATCACAAAGATTCTCCACCGACCTCCACGAGTCTCCATGATTATAACTGACACCAGAATGGGTGCAACCTGCAAACACATATTTCAGATTATTTTACTATTCCTGTGCTTCTAGGTATGAAGTTATTAAATTTTCAGTGCAAAATCCTATAAATACTACAGTGAAGAAAGAAAATCAACTCTATTTGTATAAGTAAACATATTTCAATTCAGTTTAACAGTTTTTAGCCACCATAACCCTTTCTGCGAGAAAGGTGTTTAGTGTATAACTAGTTTATAACAACCTTAAACCAACAAGAAGGCACATTATTTACATTTTCTGTCCAGATTTTTAAGTTCTGTCAATTTTTGTGGCATTCACAAGTAAAGGTGTAATGTCACAAAATGCACAAACTGTTT
>VUQJ01000854.1:5396-15519 GCA_015108635.1 Andinoacara biseriatus
GACGGTTGATTGCTGCATGCTGCTGAACTGAGGTTGGCCGGTGTACGTCGGCATGGAAGGGGCTGCCGGCGTGGAGAGGATGTGGGGGTAGGGCCTGTAAGAGGAAAGAGACACAGTAGGAGGGGGTGAAGTGGGCATTTACATTTCGGAGTTATTTTGAAGGGTAAAACTTGACTCTAGCTAACTGTACAGAAGAGGGCATGTGAACAAAGACGCCTGTTCTGTTCAAAAACTAAAGACTTACTTGGATGGGTAGAGGGGAGGAGAGTACTGGTGGGCTGAACGAGGGCTGTATCCACTGCTGGTGATTACTAAAAACAGCAAAATAATCAGAAACAACGAGGCAAAAAACATGTTACGGGTGATGTCAACTCAAATCTTCTGTTTTCGTGCACATTTAACAAAATTACTCGCGAACAGCACAATTCGGGGCCTCCAGCTTATTTGAGCTGAGATGCCGTTCCAGTAAACATAATTTGAAGCATTTTGAATGGAGAGGAGCCAAGTTCTTCCTTTAGAGATCACTGCAGTCCATGAAACCCTTACAGTGGGCCTCATAGTAAAACACAATGTGTGTTTGTGGTCATTGAGATGTCAGAGCTCAGTACTGACAAACACCCTGCTGCGTCTAAACCCCTCTCTCTGTTTTGTGGAATGGCTGTGTGTGTGTTTTGGCGTGTGTGTGTGTGTGTGTGTGTGTGTGAAAGAGAATGGGGACGTGTGTGAGTCTAAAAAAAATAAAAATAAAAAGACAAGTTTAAAATGTCTTTGCCTCCCTCTCATCCCTCTGCCAGCCTTTGATGATGATGCAATCCAAGGACAGGCAATATTTCACTGGATTAAAGCTTTCAGCAGTTCTACCAGTGAGCTCAAATGGATGATGGTGTTGTCTGAAAAAAACAGAGCAAGTCAAGCAGAGGCCAAAAGGCATTTCAATTTCTGTGTCTATCTATGGCTGATGTCAGACTGAATCGTCAACTCATTATGCTCTGTTTCCATCTTCAGTCTGACATCGACTCCACTTGTTAGGGGATTTGATTTTTTAAAGCCATTTTTAAACAGGCCGGTGTATTCGCCTGAATCACAGAATGAATATTAAAGATGGAAGTTACTATCACATGATCATCTAATCACCACCCTTTTGGAGAAAACAAATAATGGCAATATCTATGAATGGTGAACATTGCTGCCCAAAGACGTGTGCTTTACCTGAGCCTGCGTATGTATCCAGTGCTGTGTCGCCTGTCGTAGTAACTGTATCGCTGTTGTTCAAAGGCTCTGTTTTCACTTAGAGGAAAAGGAAAGGGTCAGCATTAGGGTAAAGCTGTAAAGACTTTCCACAAGACACACAAAACACACACACACACACAAAGAAAACCTTATTACATAAGTGCATAAAACTACCATGCAATTACAGCATGTCAACTTAATGCTGCGTGCAGGGTTCCCATTGCGATTGCTATTAAATTTCATAGCTTTTAAATGACTATCTATTACCCCTATGACCTTGAGGTTTTATCCCTTTGTTATTTTTAAGATCACGATGAGAAGGAAAATCACAAAATGTAAGCAATACATTCAAAAATTAATTCATGCAAAGTGACCTTTAGCAAATATTTGAGATTTTTTTTGACTTCCCCTGCAAATTCATCAAATTCTTCTCTTTTCAGAGGGTCTTTGGTAGGAACCCTGTAAATGGATATTTAAAAAAGAAAAAGAAAAAAGAAACTCCACACACTGTAATAAACTGGGATGCGGAAACATAATGGGATTCATTAAGCAGAGAGAAAATTCACAGCAAACCAAAATCAGTCAGAGCAACTCTGGCAAAAACCAACCAAATGAAACACAACAAGTAAACAACCGTGGCTAGCTAAAACTAAAGAAAGACATCCCTTATGCATTTAACGTATTACTGTAAAGTTTTCAGTCTGGTATTCACACACATGCACCTCTGTACCATATTCCTTGGAGCCTGTGGCAGGGGACGGGCTGCTGCAGCCCAACAGCCAATCAGCCGTGTTAAGAACAGTCATGCTTTCACCTATAGGGGTGCAAGGTGGGAAGGTGGTGAGGATGTGGCCCACTGAAAACCAGATGCAGGTCAAAGGTATACGAGATCACATGGTATTGATCTTTTCTTAGACATCTGCATTTGATATTTTTTTTTGTATATTCCTGAAAAAATATGTTATATTATGGGAATATTTGGGGACTTTTGTTTTTTTTTTCCCCACTCTCTTGCATACATGTTTTTATGCCAAGGTATTGAGAAGTTCAATAGCAAAGCTTAGAAATAAACCATCAATGAATACATATAGAACCCATAATCTGCAGAATTTTTGTCTGGAATAAACCAAACTTTAGAGGTGCTGGCGGGTGTATTTTGTTACCTTCGGACAAAGCCAGGTGAAAAAGTGGTTTGGGGCTTAAGCTGCTGTCAGGCAACTTTTTGTGTCAAATAATTGAAGCCACCTTTTTGGTCAAAGTCACTAGAATCCACTGGAGAAAAAAGAAAAGGAAAAAAAACAACAAAAAAACAAGGTAATTTTAATTTTAGCTGCACATAACCTGTCGCTGCCTCGATCAGATATTTTGATGGTGTTCCTGTTATTTTAACACGTTGATTCTAAATTTGACTGTTAAAGAGAGTCACACAGCAACCCGTCTCTTCAGAGGAAAACGAGAGAAGAGAAGAAGTGGGTGCAGCAGCCATCCCAAATTAATTTAAAGCTACAGACCAAACTAGGGGTATATAGACCCTAGAACAGCAAATAATCTGTGTGGTATTTGGGGCTGAACCTTAAAATATACTTTAAGAGAACCTGAAGGGAAAAAGTTATCCAAACTTACCTGGCCCTGTGTGAAAAAGTAATTGCCCCCTTAACCTGATAACTGGTTGTGCCACCCTTGGCAACAAACGTTGGGATAACTGGCAATGAGTCTTTCACTTCATGGAGGAATTTTGGCCCAGATTTAATGGGAAGCAAATCTTCCAAAAAGGTAAACTTTTGTCTCGCCAGTCCACAGAAAATTTCCTCAAAAGTCATCAAAATATAATTTGGCAATTGGTAATTTGAGCTTTGTGTTCTATTGGTCAGCAGTGGTTTTCTCCTTGGAACCTTCACATGGATGCTAGTTATACTTTCTTAACTGAGGCAAGTGAGGCCTGCAGTTCTTTAGATGCTGTTCTGGGTTCTTTTGTGACCTCCTGGATGAGTCGTTTCGGTAGGATGCACACTCGGGGAAGCTCCCCCACTGTTCCAAGTTTGCTACATTTATGCTTAATGGCTCTCACCGTGGTTCACTGGAGTCCCAAAGCCTTAGAAATTACTTTGTTTCTCAGCTGTTCTTGAGTTTCTTTAGATGATGGAATGAAGTGTCAGACAGCTTCACTTTAAGTGATTTCTTTATTCAGCAGGTCTGGCAGTAATCAGGCCTTGGTGTGGCTCGAGAAATTGAATTCAGCTTTCCAAAAAAAAAAAAATGCGGTTAATCACAGTTAACTCATGATTTAACAAAGGGGGCAATTACTTTTTCACACTTTTTCACACAGGGCCAGGTAGGTTTTGATAGCTGTACTAAATGTAACTGTATTTTGTATTTTTTGATGACAAATATGGAGGAAAACCCCCCCCCCAAAACAAATAAAGAAACAAACAAACAAAAAAACTCATCTGTTAATCAGTTTATCATCAAACATGGTGTTTTTTCAGGGTTTTCTTTTGTAAACGCCAATCACTAGCAAGCATCTGAAAACTCAATTGAGTTCAGGACAGCTTCAATAATACCCTAAGGGAGCAATACAACCCACTGGACAAGCTGTAATGAAGAAAAATGGATTGCTATGGAGATGGCCTCTGGGTCTGAGCGTTCACTGATGTCAGGTGAGGGGAATGTTGAGTATGTAGATTGTTTTGGCTGTCTGTGAAGCCCAAGCTCTGTCTGCTTAAATCATTAACTGTGAGCTCATCAAAAATGATTTAATGTGCTCTAATACGGTCTCAATGTGCTGTTAGTCCACACCGAGCACGGCTATTTCTGTGACTGCGAGCATGTTAACACATTAAAATGACTAAAATGCAGCATCTCACTTTTTCCATTACATTATTATTAGAAGTGGTTTCCACCGCCTGGTAAATCAGCATTAGATCAAAGGATGGCCCTCAACAAAAGCACCATGTCCAGTGCTATATCATCACACTGTCCTGACAGAAATGGTTCCAGAGGACAGAGCATGAGAAAGTGGGAGGATCAAGGGTGAGAGAAGAAAAAAAGATTAACAGAAGGAAGGAGAATCACATACGGGCACAGAGTAAAGAAAAAGAGAAGAGCGGGCTCACTGGTGTTGACATATAAGAGACCAGTGATGCTTTAATGCTCTTGTAGAGGAAATAGTTTCCAGTGGGATTTTGAGCTTGCTCTCCAGCACACACACACACACACACACACACACACACACACACACACACAGACACTTTGCCAAGCCGTTAGCGGAGGAGAGCAGAAGTGCTTCGCCGTGTGTTTACACACATTCTCCAGTGGTTTACTCAAGAACTCATGCCAGCGTGGAAGTGTGTATGCATGCATTTGCATGTGCGTGTGTCCCTCCATCTCTATAAATTCCTCCAAAAGTATTTATCTGTGCATGCTGAAAGGCTTTCTGACTGATGATTTTGCAATAAATTTCATTGCATTACATTTTACTCATCAAATGTGTTTGCCTTAAGCGACTTTCAACGTGTGCATTCAGAGTTAAGATCACATAAAAGGGCAACGAGTATCTGAATGGAGGTGCTTAGACTTTCAGCTAAATTTTATAAAATGTAAGCAAAAAAGTAGAAATCAATAAATCTATAATTCCTTTTCAGGCTTCAAAGAAATGATTCACACTTTAACTTTAACACACAGTGGATCTATGTAGCATTTTAAGTAATAGTACATATGCGTAAATTTGTTTTCTTGCTAAAAATGAGAAAGGATTAAGTTCATTCTTAGAGGGTTAGATTAGCTTAGACTATAAACACTGTTTGCTTTCCTTTGTCCAAATGTAACCAATTTGGCAGACCAGCACCGTTTAAAGCTTAAAGTATTAAATCTTGTTTGTTTAGTTCATAACAGAAACATCCAGTTTTTTTTTTTTTAATGTAGTATATTTGCTCCAGTTGGCCAGCCAGGGTTTTTAAAAAAAAAAAACAACTCTTTCAGTCTTTGTGCCAAGCTAACCTAATTTCTGCTTCAGCATGACAGCGTCAGATTCAATTTAAAAGTTGAGGGGCCAGAAAAAAATAAAAAAAATAAAAAAAATGTGACTAAAATATCTATATCTGGAAAAGCCTTTTAGAGAGGGATGAAACTGGTCTGCTGCAAAGCCACTACCGCTGCCTTTCGTGACATTGTTTCTAGTTTAAGGTGTTCGCTTCACAAAAGGGGGAAATGACAACAGAAGTCATGAAAAAGTGAAAAAAAACCCACCAAAAAACTATTCCTTAACAGTGGTGTGCTATAATTTTAACAAGTTGTTTCATATTTTTTAAATTGTAGAGAAACACAATGTGCAGTCAGCAACATTTTACTGCAGCACCAGTTGGTCCTTTTTCATAGAAAAAGATTGTGAACAAAGAAAAATTCATATAATTTAACAACAATCGTTATTTTGGAAAAATGAAAACAATTATTTCTTCTTTTGTGTTTTATTTAACCTCATAGAGTGGAAGGGAGTCTTTGATGAAATGACAGTGATCAACTACTTTAAAGTAAATGTGGGATGGGGGAGAAAAGTGGAGCACCAAAGTCGCAAGAATCCGCTTTCTATAGGCCTTCTTTTTCTAGGCAAATAATTAAATATGTGTATTTTCCCTCATATTGACCTCTTCCTCTGGGAATGTGCACAGCTTTTATTAAACAGTTGAACAGCACGTTTCTTCAAGTTTAAGATTGATGACTGAATACAGAATACAAAAGCCCCAAATCACAAAGCACCAAACATGTCCTGTCTTCTCACCTCCTGTTCCATTGGTGGTGATAGAGGGGCTGCCAAGGTTGTTTTTGTCCAGCTTGGAGCCTGTCGAATCTCCACCTCCCACGCGGTTATGAGGACTGGCTAGGTCCTGCATTTCCATAGACCTATTCCAGGATGGAAGATGAGAAGTAAAGAGTTGAACTTTTTTTTTTTTTTATTTAATGAATAGCAGATCAATGGCAATATGTTCTCACAGGTGGGAATTTACATCTTTCATACATTATGTTAAGATCCCGCTGTACTGTAGATCCTCACAGTCATAAACTTCATGCTTCTCAGCACCAGTTAGCTTACACGAGCATGTGTTCAGAGGGGCTACACCTTGTCTGTGGGCCTGCTGGCTCTTTTTTATGGTGTGGCTGTGTCTGTGTGTGCATGTGTGTGTGTGTGTGTACACTTCTGGGCTCCAATACAAACCCACAGCCTGCCAGCATGCTTTAGTTTTACAATGTGTTCCACATGCATGACTGGGACGAACCAGCACACAAGGTGGTAATGGTAAAGTAAGAGTGTTTCTGCAAGTGTGTGTGTGTGTGTGTGTGTATGACTGAAAGTGGAAGTAAGAAAGACATGAAAAGAGTGCAGATGCACATGGTGGAGTAAAAATCTGCCTTTTGTGTATTAGTGTTTATTGTGGCAACAACTGCTCTCGCTATAGGCTCTATAAGCCCCAACTAAGAAGTGCAACTCCTGTTAATGCATTTTTATGCATGTATATAATGTATATAAAATACTTTATTAGAACTGTTCATCACTGTTGCCACAAACCCACATTTCAGCACATTTGGACCCAGACATAGTTTCACGTTGAGTCGGTCTGTGTATGGACCGTGCTTCTTATGAATGTGTGTGTGTACGTTTGTGAGCACTGACTCACACAGCCCGCAGGTTGGTCACACTCGTGCTCTTGTGTGAGACATCAAAGCCCGAAATGACAGAGATGGAAGAAGAATAAAACAAATGTGGGCTGCTGCTGCTGGTCTGTGTGCGCGCGCACATCTGTGTGTGTATGTGAGTGTGTACAAAAAAAAAGAGGGTGCGCATCTGTGTGGCGGTCTGGCAGCAGGCCATCTCAATGCTATGGGCAGATAGTATCGCCACACATGACTGCAACCCACAGTCAGACTGACAGGTATAAACATCTAGCTTTCAGCAGATGAGAAAGACCTTCCTAAAGGGTGCAAAACAGAGAGCGCATGAAAGATAAACACTCTAAATCAACTCTCTCCATCTCGGTCAGCTCTTTTTTTGCGTTATTTACGGCTAAACATTCATTCTTGCTCTTGTACACTGTTTTAACGTCAACAACACTTTACGGCGGGCAAAATAACAAAAGCTTGAAGTGTATCTGCTACACAAGAGAGAAGTTAAGAACTTTCACAGATTATGTTGCCCCCCCCCCCTTTTTTGGGGGGCTTAAAACCCTTCATCCATCCTTTTCTTTTGTCTTTCAACAGCAGGAAATGATTCTGTCTCCCCTTCTTGTTTTTTCCTCTTTTCCCTCTGTTTCACTCCTCTCGGGAGGCGATGGCAGGAGTTGTGGTGTTTCATAAACTCTTTTCTGGTTTTCACATCAAGGCTGGTCATTGAAAAAATATGCTGTATATTACTGAGATGCACGGCGCGTTTTGTTAAATTAGCAGATTTGGGCTTGTGGGTCGTTGTTGTTGATTTATCCATCTTTTTTTTTCTATTATTAGAATAATTTATAATATAAAGACAGAGCACTTTGGAGGGGACTTTTTATGCAAGAAAGTGCCTCTTTGCCAACTTCTCCTGCAGGCAAAATACTAAAAACAGCTTAAAGCTGCAGTGCAGTGAGATGCATTCTAACACTGTTAAGAAGCAGAAGAAACTGCCTCATCAATAAGCTGCCAAAAGAGGGACAAAAGAGGGATACGGGCAAGTGAGAGAAGAATGGCAAAGCTGCGGGATCCTAGCACTCAGTATAACTATTTATACAGTTAGAAACGTCAAATGCCCAAATTGTCAGTTTGAGGCTACTCTGTTTCTCCAAGTTAAGACATTTTAGCAACAGCACTCAAAGTGCAAACGCCCGGCTGATCTGTATACATTAAAAATAAATGCACATTACAAAATCCAAGGATGATATCTTTAAATGTCTTCTTGACCAACCAAAACACCCAAAAGCAAAAATATACACTTAATAATATTTAATGTCAAATCTGCACCAAATCTGTTCATTTGAAAAGTTAAAAGTTAATCCATTATGTACTGCATATTATTCACTATGACAAAATTGAAGGGTCACCTACACATTACCAGTACAGAAACCCCATGAAGCTTCCAGCGCACAGTTTTTATGCTGATGTTAATGTTTCAACTTTGCAATAATACCGCTTACATCGTGGAATATCTAGAAGGGGAGAAATTTCACAAACTGGTGGTGAGCTTAAAACTCAGTGAGCTCTTTAGAATGACCCATCCCTCGCAAGCTTTTATAAAGGCAGACTGCATGGCTAGGTGCTTGCTTTATACACTTTTGTCCATATGGTGAATTTCCATCTGACTAATTGATTAACTGAGCAACAGCTCCGGCTCTAAATAAATGACTGTGTGTACAGCACGCTCCCTTTGCTTGTCCGTTCGATTGAATCAGTATATCTTTTCCTCTTTGTGAGTGTACGTGTGCACTTGTGTGTGTGTGTATAGGTGTGCAGTTTTAGGACACTGAGGTCTTGGGGAAGTGCTGATGACCTCATCACTGCTCGCAACTGCAGTGAAACCTCACCTCTCTGCACCATGACCAGAGAACTGGGACACACATAGACAAACTGCATACCAACACACACACAGGGACTTCTGAAAAACCCAATTCTGTAGTTTATATTATAGAAACAGACACATATGAGCATACCTGATGTCTGAAGGGTCTGGAACATGAGATTCACTGTGTGATTTCTTCACCTGCAGATAAACCAAAAGAAAGGAAATGGTATTAAACACAAACATACAGCTTGTAAGAGAAAGTGTTTATTGTGTCATAAATGAGCCTCATAAACCAGTTTATGAATTAAATTAGTGATTTACACATTTGCCGAACAAGTGAACGATCCCCAGTTTGATCCCAGGAAGCGACACAAATCCCTTTGGGATTTCATCAGGAAGGGCATCTGGTATAAATATCAAATCATAAAATTCAAGCATGCGGTGCTACACACTGCGGCGATCGCTTGTTAATAAGACCCAAATAAATAAATGCCTGCCCTCAGCTCTTCCAGAAAATGCAGAGAAAATTCTGCCAAGGAGGCACAAAACCCCAATCACATCACACGTTACCTCAACAGGAAATGACATCATCTTAAAACCGACTTAATATGTTCTCATTTTCAAATGAGAAATGTTAAGAAAATACGGTGTCAGTAGTTGTAGGTGCCACTGTGACAGAAGTACTAACTGGCATCTAAGTGACAGATATTAATTTTCCCTTGTTCACCTGTGACCCTGCTCCAGCTCAAGCTCAAGCCTCATTTTCAACCCTTAAAGAGTTGAAGGGTCGTGGCGAGGTCATGTTAGGTCACAGCACAGGGGTCAGTCTTCGCCGTTTAACAGGTCACCACAGACACTAAGTCGAGCCTCAACTTTGGATGGGGGTGGGGTGGGGGGTAACTGGGACATTTGGTTATGTCAATTAGTGTGTGCTGGAACTTTTTACTTCATCAGTGATGCAGGGAAGAAGGAAAAAAAAAAAGAAGAATCAAGAAAACACTCTTCAGGCTCTGTGGCTTTTCACCGCAAAATTTCTCGGTGCTCACACGCAGGCCAGGGTTTTATGTGTGTTGCTGTGTGTGAGGGTATGTGGAGCTGCAGACCAGTGGTTCTCTATTAAAATTCCTCGCTCTTATTTGGAACAGGAACTAATTAGAACAGTAAATGCAGGGCGGAGCGAGGGCCAATGTGTACCAGCTGCCCTATAATCACTGTGTCAACACAGTGTTGAGGTGTAGGGCACGTGTGGGGTGCCAAAGAGACGCACCCGTACATGGAAATGCACACACAAATGCACACCCTTGGCCAAATTCAAGCAGTCATTTGCACATTATCGCAATCACAGGTAAGTACACAGAGAAAGTGCATGGC
>VUQJ01000855.1:0-10260 GCA_015108635.1 Andinoacara biseriatus
ATGTTTTGTTGTTTTCATCATGTATTGCAGATCGTCTCCTCTATGATGGAGCTCTACTCATTAAAATTGCTGTTTAAATGTGACGTAGCATGTTAAAGTATTTGCTGGACATGAAATAAAATGGATAAGCTTGATTTGCGTGACGTGTACCAAATTAAAATGTAGCTACAGGGAATGGTAAGGGACTGCATTTGCGGTCATTAAAACTCGGTAGGTGTGTATGTCGCATGTATGTGTGCAGCTGTTTGACCCAGATCTGTATGTCAAGGTCAAATCATATCCACCGAATTAGACGGTCAATAACATGTGAAAGTGTGCTGCGCTTAGCCTGGAGGCTTAAAATCACATCACTGTTAGGAATGTTTGCTGGCATGCAGAGCAAACAAAAACACACAGTATGAGTTTCTGTAACTGAAATTTTAAACTAACATATCCGGCACGTGCACGTTTTTTTTTGTTGTTTTTTTTTATCTCGGTAAAGTTTCCTCTCCTCCTCTGTCACCCCCACCGTCTCTCCGTCCTTTAAGCGAAGATTTATTTCACATTTCATTTATTTTTGTCTCAAATAAATTTTGTTTCCGAGTGCCGGCACCTCTGTATCAACCTTATTGAATAATAAATTGCTCTCTCTGTGAAATGCCTTCAGGTTAATAGACATTCAATGAATAAATAACAGGAAAACTCAGCAATGAGTTAGGGAACAGGATATGTGGCATTTAATGATTATTTTAGGCCAAATGAATGGATTCTTTTGTGTGCTCAAATTGCAGTTGAGTGCACTGGTTGCTTCACATTTTAATTAATGCACTAGGGTCTTTAATATGGATGTCGGTTGAGCCATATTGTGCTGGCAGCAGTTAAAAGAGAATTAAGTCTCTGCTCCGACATTGTCTCCTTTAATTGAATAAATAAAGCTGCTTCTTTTTCAAATAGTCTTTTTTTCTTAGAATGATTATTAGAGCCGTGATAATAAAAGGTATGTTTGATTAGGATTCTTGAATAAATAGCTTGGAGAGAAATGGATACGGTCGCGCTTTAGGTTTCTTTTAATGTGCTACATTTTCTTATCACCAGTCACATTGAGTCTGCTTTATATTTAATTCTCTCCATAAGGAAATTAGCGGCTTCTTGTATATGTATCTCTGTAATTTATGTTGCGTATGCTTTTCTCATGCGTGCATTCGCCTTGTTCTTTGCTTTCTGTCTTGCTTGGTCTTCAACTCTTCCACTTGCAGATGAAATGGCCTTCACCTATTCTTTAACCAACAGCTGCAGTCAGCTTCCTTCTAAAGCAAAGTTCATAAGAACAGCTTCATTGTTCCCTTCAGCCATCATGTTCACATGGCCACTGACACACGTCAAAAACCCAGCAGGTGATCGTAAAACCACCGCCTCGATTTCATCTGTTTCCATCACTACCGCCGTCTGTCTCCGAGGCAATGTGTAGAAAAAGAGAAAGGAAAGTAGACACGGGCTCACCATTTTGGATAGATTGAAATCATATTTCATGGCTGGAAATGTTGTGTGTGAGAAACAAGCTCTCGCATTACAAATGGTCAAGGGAAACATATTATTTAAGTGGAACCCAGTGCTGCAGAAGAGCAGCGATAAGTCAGGTGTTTTAGCTTGTCAAATATTATTTAGACCATCATTTGTGAGGAAAGTTTCTCTCTTGTGCATCGGTGTGGCGCCTCGACATTTTGACTCCAAGTCGGTCATTTTTTTTCTTACCTTAGTTGCGGCGGTTGATCAAAAACTGGAGGCCAAGGTGATGCCATCCAGAGTAAGTATCTGTTTAGACACCATGTTTCTAAGATTTGTGGGGCCGAGCACAAGAACTTCAGTTTTATTTTAATTTAGAAGGAGGAAATTAGAGGTCATCCCGGCTTTTATGTTTTTAAGACATTCCTGCAGTTTAACTAATTGATGTGTCACCTGGCTTCATGGAGCCGGGTATCATCTGCATAACAATCAAATCTTCTGTGCTGTGATGAATTCTGAAACCTGACTGAAACTCTTCAAATAAACCTCTCCAGATTATCAGTTAGCTGTTTTTAAACTACTCTTTCAAGAATTGTTGAGAGAAAAGGAAGGTTGGGGACTGACAGCTGGGTCAAGTGATGACATTTTAAGTAATGGTTTCTGTGGTGACTTTATCCACCGCTTTACAGGCTGCTACCTGTAAAGCTACAGGCCGCTATTGCTTGATTGACGCGTCTCCGTGCGTTAAAAAATGAGTGCCATCCACGACATCCATGCATTGAAGCTTATCTCATTTATTTAATATTGGTGTCCATAACAAATAAGCACGTAATAGCTCTACACAAACAACTTGCATGCAACTAAAGGAACTAAAGGAACTCAGCTGCTGGCCACCCCACTCCTAACTGCTCCTCCCGGCTAGCAGCACAGCTGACTGTCATTATTCCCTAAACTGTCACATCTTACCACCCCCTACTGTGCAGACAAACAAAAATTATGTAAATCTAAATAAAGGGCAAGAAATGGCTTTTACAGTTTTATTACCGCCACCTTAAAAGCCTGTAGTACATAGCAAACCAATAAAGATAGTCTTCGTACAGTAGCTATCTTTGTTAGCGCTTTGCTAGACCCATATAAATCCTGCAAAAGTACTCATAAAAGTTTCCTCAACTGTTATCTGCAGTTTTGATTATTAATTAGAACACCCAAAAAAGTCCCTGAAAAGAGTTAAAAAGTCAGACAAAGAGAACACAACAACAAAAATATGAAAAACAAAATGCTCAAGGAAAAATGACAAAAAAAAGAAAAAAAGAAAAATACGAGGAACACCAGGAACACAAGAAACTTCTCTGGGAAAATGGACAAGATGCGGAGATCTACAAATCAAAATAGGAAATTACTCAGACCTGACACATTAACTACTCGGTCAACTCTGATGGTTGGCATGCTAAACCATAAAACTCCTAAATAAGTTTATGGCTAGCTGTGGATAGCTTCACTCTATAGCTGCTGTTAGCCCTTAGAGAGGGCAGTCATTGCATGCATGACTGCCAAAGGTCATCCTCAGGAACTCTTGTTGTCATGCATAAGTACCTTTAATAGCTTTGAATTAATAGGCAGTACACGGCTTTCTTTTCAAGTGATATCCAACTAGTGTGCAGGTCCATGTTTTGTTCATCCAGTTGTGTTCAAGCCTTGTGTTTGTGTTTCTGAGCCTCCAACTAAAGGAAACAAATCCAGTTCCTTGGAGGAAAGAGGGAGGCAGCTCATTTCCTTCGCCCACAGTTCTGCCAGGCCATATTTCAACAGCACGGCTAAAAAGGATAAAGAAATGGATTACCCAACAACTTGAGCACCTGATGAATGGCCACTCAAGCAAAACAGCAGGGGACCCTGTTCTCTCCTGCTGGCTCTCTAGCTACCCCATGTTGTTTATCTTCTCCGTCATCTTTACAACCTGAGAACATCCTCACTTTTTCTCTTGGGTGGAGAGAATCTGACATCTGGACTGTGTCCAGAAGATGGAGGGTTTGGGTGTAAACGCTGACAGAGGAATGGCGGAGGGAATGTTCTTCTTCAGATTACGAGCAAAAGTAAACATCTAGTAGAGGCAGCAGTATCTCTAGGAGGGAACTGGGAACATGCCTTAAAGGCAGACTAATACTTCTGCAAGGCCTCTTAAGGGCAAAGCAGTTTGGATGTACTTTATGTAACACACTGTTGTTACATTTAGTATTGTATTCTCATACTTTGTCTAACATAGTTTTTTTTTTTACCATATTTTCCCTAAGTCACTTTGTTCACCAGGATCTGACCTTTTTTTATATTTAACAGCAGCAATTTAGAGATGGCAGGAAACTGCACAATCACATAACAACTGGTTCAGTAAATAAATAAATAAATAAGAACATAATGACGTTTGTTTGTGAGAGCCATTAATATATTTTTTTGGTTATGGCATGAGGGTTAAAGCAAAAGTGTGTATATATATATATATATATATATATATATATATATATATAACGATGTACGACCCCATAACGATGTACACCATAGACGGGTCTACTCAAAATCTCTGATCAGTTCAACTCTTGGAGACCTTGACCTTAAGGGTAAAGGTCAGAGGTCAGGTTGTCTGAAAAACTTGAATGTGATAAGAGTGTCTGGTGGAGTGTTGTCTTCTATGAGATCTGTGTGCTGCTATTGTGTCTTCAGGGTGAGGGAGAAAAAAAAGCTGAGGCGGTGGCCACAGTGGTGGCTGCTGTTGACCTTGCTCGCGTCCGCAAGCCTGCGCACAGGGAGGGTGGGTGGACAGAAGAAGAGACTGTGGATTTAAGGATAGAGCAGCAGGCAGCAGCAACTGCAGAGAAACACGCTGCTGCAACAAAAACTGTGCCTATTGAGCCTGCAGTGGCTGCAGAGCAGCACAGAGTCCAGGTCTCTCAGGTTGGAGGAGTTCACTGAATTCAAGTCACATATGTCTGATTTTAATGACAATAGCGTATCAAATTTCCTAACTGCTCAACACACTCTGTTGATTGCTCCAGATTCAGAGAACAACAGAAATCTCCTCCCATGTGGACACTGGTGTCGCCTCGTCCCCAGTTCCACATTTCACAGTTTCTAAAGTTTCTCTTCCTAAACATGAACCTAGCCATGAGGTAAGAAGATCAGCTTCAGGTCATCGCTGTCATCCCCAAACCTTCATTTCATCTTTAACACACGTGCATCTTAACATACGATTTTTACTGTTATGCAGTGTGATTCACTCTGACCTCACAGTATCACCCATCCTAAAAAAAATCACAGCATTTTTCTCTTTTCGGGACTACGGCAGCATCAGGATGGTTAGCTGTAGTTTGTGGTAATCCTCTAAAAGCAAAAGTACATTTTTTTTTTCATTTTATTTTGTATGGTTTCACTTTCAGTTTTTGTTCTGAGTAATAGTTACTTTGTAGCATGGATGAAACAGGTTTGCCAGCTCACAAAAAAAATGTTACTTAGCTACAGCCGGCTAAATTAGCTGAGAACCAGTCAGCTGTAATCAACTAATCCCACTTCACTCGTTAAATCCGTTACAGCCAAGAAAAATCAGCCATATCTTAACCTGCATCAGTCTAGACCTTGAGTTTTGGTAGTGTTTTAAATTTCCTGTCTGCTTAAAAAAGGAGAAGAAGAAGAAGCAGCTCGTCATCTCTTGCTCACTAATCCCCAGCAGAATGTGGACTTTGTATCTGTTCTGGATGGTTAATGCTGTTCTCGTTGGCTGATCAGGTGTCCATTGCTGGCTCTGCCATCGCTACACTGCAGAAAGAGCTAACCTCCCACTCCACCCACAAAAAGATCATCAAGCCTGTTAAGTCTCCAAGTCCGTCCCGACGGATGGCGGTGGAGGTGACCCCCGAGCCCTTCCCACCACCGTTCAGAGATGTTCGATATAAGACTCAACTTGACAGAGAGGCTTACGCAGTTAGTGAGGAGGAGTTTGAGGAATGGGAGCCTCAGGTTGGTCTGATGCCTTCACTTCGTTCCTCATATGCCCCCTTTTAACCCTGCGTGGATGTTCACATCAGTTCTTGTACCTCACTTAATGCAGCAGTGACGTGTTGCCTTTGACCTGCCTCATGAAGAAACCTCCTCTTCTTCTTCCTGTCTTCACCTCTTCACCTTCATCCCTCTGTACTTTTTGCAGGGTTTATATTTATTCTAACCAGTTTTTCCCTTTATTCTCACAGACCCCACAGCTTGTTTCCTTTGAGGATGATTTTGATGTTGTGTTGTTGGTTTCTGCAGGAGGTGGTTGCGGTGCCTACAAGAGCCCAGGAACCTGTTGTTCCACCCACTCTTACTGCTGTGAGTACATTTGCTGTGTGTGTCCTGTTTTCAGCTGAATTCAGTTTTATTTATAAAGAGCTAGTTCACAACAGGGATACTGCAATTTTAGAGAAAGAACCCCAATAACCAGATGATCCCATATGGACAAGGACGAGACCTCCAGCAGATCCAGGCTCAGAAGGCCATCTGCCTCCCATTTATTCTCTATTGGAATAAAATGAATAATAAGATTTTTATGATATGATCAAACTTGATTATTCAGCATATGATTGTATGTGTGGAGAAAGATTTTAAAGTTAGTTCTTGTTTCAAATGGAACAAAATGAAGGTAGGACAATGTGTTGTGAAAGCTTTGATTAATTACTGAGTATTTTACTTGCATAAAATGATGTTTCAGAGAAACAGTCAAACTTCATCTTCATAACAATCACTAAAGCAACAAATATTCAATTCAATTCAATTTTATTTATACAGCGCCAATTCACAACAAACAGTCGCCTCAATCCTTCCTGTCATCACTTTTCATAATAATTGCTAGATAATTACAATTAGTGGTTTAAAAACAACTCTTGCACACTTCCTGTAGGAAACTGCAGACATATACTCCCCTCCAAAAGTACTGGAAGAGTGAGAGCACGAGTTAGGATGTCTCTGGTTTGTTACACCAAGGAAAGAAGACAGTCGCAGACATTTTAATGTGCGAGTTCAAGAACATATTCTGATCAAAATCTTTCTTATTTCTGAATATAACTCCCTTAATTGTAGAATGAACTGCACAAAAGTGAATTCCTTTTATTTGTGTACATCCAATAAATCTCTCCTCGATATCACTCTCAGGGACTGAAGAACCTGACTGTGACAGAAGGTGAATCAGTGACCCTGGAATGCAAGATCAGTGGACACCCTTCTCCTGTTATCATCTGGTTCAGAGAGGACTACAAGATCGAGAGCTCCATTGACTTCCAGATCAGCTACCAGGATGGATTTGCCAGGCTGATTATCCGTGAGGCATTTGCTGAAGACAGCGGCCGCTTTACGTGCACTGCCACCAACGAAGCAGGAACTGTGAGCACCTCCTGCTATCTGCTCGTCAAAGGTAACTGCAGTAGAATGATAAGCAAAGTAAAGCTGTGGAGCTTTCATGGAAATTAATAACCTGCATAAAACACTTCAGAGGACAAAAGTGACACCTAACTTCCATCCATCCATTCGCTTCCGCTTATCGTTTCTTCAGGGTCGCGGGGTGGGTGGAGCCTATCCCAGCTGACATAGTCCAGGGTACACCCTGGACAGGTCGCCAGCCTGCCGCAGGGCCAACACAGAGTTACAGACAATCAATCACACTCACATTCATTCTGTCATTCACACCTATGGGCAATTTAGATCGGCCAATTACCCTAACCCCAGTAAGTTCATGTCTTTGGACTGTGGGAGGAAACCCACACAGACACAGGGAGAACATGCAAACATCACACAGAGAGAGAGGCGGGGCCACGGTGGAGTCAAACCTGTGAGGCAGCAGTGCTAACCACCGCGCCACCGTGCTTAAATATTATTGGCTGCACCATCCTGCTGTCACCCATTACACTTGAAAATTGATGATCACAACAAATGTCCGAGTTGCAGAAATTGGTTAATTCAGAAATACGCTAAAACATGCTAAACTGCAGATTTAATTTTTTTATACAAGCTCATTCATTTTTCACTTTCTTCCAGTTTCAGAAGAAATTGACAGCAGAGAGGAAACAACTGTCACACAAATTGGAATCACACAAGAAAAAACGTGAGTTCTAAAAGTCAGATACATTTTTTGCAGATGGATAGTCCTGTAATATTCCATGTAAGAGTCTAATGCTGCACAATTGATCAAACTATTGCTTGTCTTCAGTGTTAGCGTTGAAACAATGGAGCAGGCAGCGACAGAGGTGAGTGCAGGAGAGTCTGCAGCTCCTTTCTTCATCAAGAAGCCAACTGTACAGAAGCTCGTGGAGGGAGGAAGCGTTGTGTTTGAATGCCAGGTCGGAGGAAACCCGAAACCTCACATTATCTGGAAGAAGAATGGTGTGCTACTTACCACAGGATACAGGTACAAGTCATTCATATTTCAGAGCATAAATAACATACATGGTGGATATTTTTAAATCAGATGTAACCATGTGATGACAAATGATCCCAGGATAAGTTAAGAGAATTTTTCTCTCAGGGGCTTCAAGCCAATTAATGTTGATGCATCAAAATGCAAAACATTTAAACAGGATCAATTATTCTGATTTCCAGTTCTGTATTTTTTTAACAATATGAACATATTAATAAAAATTATGATTCATCAAATGACATTTTAACTGCTGTCTGTGGACAGCTGACGAGGAAGTGCATGTTAACTTCATCAGGAAAAACTGTAGTCCTGCTTCTTTATGGGTCAGCTGCTGTGCAATGTTTGATAGATCGTTAACCACACCTGTGATAATTAGCTTCATTAATAAGCAGCTATGCAGTAATGTATTTTCTGAGGTCCTGTTGGTGTAGAACAGTGCATCTTATGGTCTTTGCAAACACACATTTACATCACTGGCTACTGTTTTTTGTGCATTTGCTTAAATTAAAGTAGTTATAAACTGTCTAAGACATCTTTTATATTTTTATAAAATCCACTCTGTCCTTTGAAATAATGGCAGAGCGGCAGACCAAATATAGGAGTGGAACTAGTTTGCTATTGACTCATGAAATCAGGCTGTGGGGACAGATCACTAGCTTCTTTTGGTTTTTAATATCAGATACAAAGTTGTCTACAAGAAGGAGACTGGAGAATGTAAACTGGAGATTTCCATGACCTTTGCTGATGATGCCGGGGAATACTCCATCTTCGCTAAGAATCCCCAGGGAGAAGCCTCAGCCTCCATCAGCCTGCTGGAGGAAGGTACTGCCATCCTTTTGTTCGGTATTTGCTCTTTCTAAAACACTGTTGATGAAATCATTGTGAAAAAACGTGGTTGGCTGTATCTCTGTTTACAGAGGAGTATGAAGCATATATGAAGCAGCATGATGTGACACATAAAACTGAAGTGACTACGACAGTGGTTCAGGAACCCTCTGTCATCCTGAGTCAGTATGAACTGGAGCAGAGGAGGGTAATGGCCCCCACGACTTTCGTCTCAGAAACGGTACTTGCTTTATAAAGACCCACAATTCTGTGAAAACAAGTAATCTGCAGTTCATAATTAATATTTATATTTTTTGCAGGAATTCCTTGTTTCAGCCTTTGAAGAAAGGATAATCCAGCAGATTGAACTCTGTATCATGAGAATCACCTACAAAGAGCTTGTGGTAGAGGACGGAGAGCTGGTAGTGACTGTAGCAGATGAGGAGGCAGTGCAGCCAGCCTTTGACACACCTGTGAAAAACTACAGGATCATGGAGGGAATGGGAGTCACTTTCCACTGCAAGATGGCTGGAAAACCGCTGCCGAAGGTACTGAGACACATTCCAGATATCAAGATCTACTCTGAAATATAGTGAAACAAGCAAAGCTGGGTACATAACGTCAGGATGTGTAGGGTTTGAGTCTTCATAAAAAAGAAATGTTTTAATCATTGTGATGATCTAACAGTAGAACAAACAGATACGTTTAATTTCATGCATGCTGTCAAGTCATGGCAGGCTCATAGTTTTATAGCATTTAGCCCATTTTGCTGAACTGCTGTCATCTTGTGTCAGATTGCCTGGTACAAAGATGGCCAGCGCATCAGGCCTGGTGGCCATTACCAGATAGAGATTCTTCAGGATGGACGAGCCAGTCTTCGTCTACCTGTTGTGCTGCCAGAGGACGAAGGCGTGTACACTGCTTTTGCCACCAACATGAAGGGAAATGCTGTCAGCTCTGGGAAGCTTTATGTTGAGCCCTCCGGAACTGTAACCCCTCAGAGAGCCACACCACAGCCAGCAGTACAGAGGATAAGGTAAATTTTATTGACTGCATAATTAAAAAGTGAATTAAAAAATGGATTTTGAGCCAGAGAATTGCTAGGCCATTTTCTGGTATTTTTTGGTAATGGAGCTAAGCACTTTGTAGCCCCTTTGGACCTACAGGGGTGCCGGCGCTCCCGACTGCCAACTGCTTTTAAATGCCCGTAAAATTGCAACCACATACGATAGAGCAATAAGTCCTTTTGCATATGAAACCAGAGGATTTACACTCACATTTAATGCATTCAACGTTTCCCAGAGCGCTGTATCCTTCCTCTAACAGGTTCGCAAAAATCACGTAGAAAGCGCTAACAACAACACGTACTCCATGCGCTTTATCATGTGCATTAGCATGTACAGCTATGGCGTTTCTGTATCAAGCATAATATGTAGATACAGGAAATGGTTTTCAGTTTCTCTGTAGGTTAGTGCACTCTTTAGCTACCTTATGTAGTAACTATGGATTACCTTCATACATAT
>VUQJ01000857.1:0-14166 GCA_015108635.1 Andinoacara biseriatus
CATGGATCTTAAATTTCTGAATAATATATGCAACTGTAGTCACAGGCACATCAAGCTGCTTGGAGATGGTCTTATAACCTTTACCTTTAACATGCTTGTCTATAATTTTCTTTCTAATGTCCTGAGACAACTCTTTCCTTTGCTTCCTCTGGTCAATGCTGAGTGTGGTACACACCTTGTCACCAAACAGCACAGTGACTACCTGTAGCCCTATATATAAGGCCCACAGACTGATTACAAGATTGTAGACACCTGTGATGCTAATTAGTGAACACACCTTGATTTAACATGTCACTTTGGTCACATTTTTCAGGGGTACCATCATTTCTGTCCAGGCCTGTTACATGAGTTTATTTTTTAAAATAATTCTGTTGAAGCATGGTTGAAAAGCAATAGCAGACTTTCATTTGTTCATTTTCATAGAATTTTTATTTATTATTACTTTTGTCAGATTAAAGTTATTTCTGTTACCACTGTGGGTTTTTCTTTCATTAACCGAGGGGTACCAACAATTTTGTCCACGTCTGTATATCCCTTAAATGATCAACTCAGACAAACAAATCTGGGTACACACAGAACTACAGCTCACCTGCAGTTTAAACTTTCTGTCCATGGGCAGCCAATCAAAAGTTTGCCTGAATGGATGGTGGGAACCTTTAGACAGAAGCTGAACTGAAGAGTTAAAAACCTTTAACACCATCTGTGTTCTCACTGACATGATGTGTTTTAAATGTCCTGCCATTCACAGACTTCCAGCAACAGCGCAAGTGAAATTACCATAGTACTCCTATGTTGTGTTTTTGAAGCACAATTTCTCAGCTTTCAGATACTGTTTTTCTGATTTTTCTGATAGGAAAAACTGTCATGGAACTACAGTAATGCAACATGCACTTGCACAAAAATGTCAGTGGTGATTAACCCATTGGTGATGTTTGTCTCTTGGTCAAGTTTTGTTCAATAAATGACCTTTTATTCAAGTCAGCCTCCTGTGCAGACATCCTCGTAGTCACGCTGAGCCAGCTTGTGACAATTCGGGGCTTGTCCGGGATCTTTGGACTTGTTGGTGAGACTGAAGTTGAGTCAGTGTTGATAGTTAACTTAATCTGTGGTTTTCCAAATACTTAGCTGAGTTGAACTGCTCTTTTAGTAAAGCCTAAAGTGCTTATGGTATTTAAAGTTGTGACAAATATCTTGGAAGTTCCACACAAGATGGTATCTGTTTGGATTGGTTGCATTAATTTTGGCATACTGTGGTTGACAGTGGAATGTTGTCATGTTGGACACTTGTGATGAGATCTGGTGATTAGTTAGGTATCAACACTTTGCTTTTTACTTGCTGTTCTGAGGTTACCAGATTTTCTGTTGAACCAATTTCCAAGAACAGATTTGCTAGTGGGGAAGATACTACTTGCACTCTTTTGTATACCAGTTATAATATTAGAATTCTCTAATAATAACCACCAGATGTTTCTGGTAGGGAATTGGATTTGGTAATGGGGGTGGGTGACAGCTTGTTTAATGGGCCAGGTTGTGTCGTATCCTTTTTAACAAATGGGGATATTTTATTGTTGCCTTCTGGTACTGATTTGATTTCAGGTTAATTTCCAATGTCAAGGTATCGATCTGCAGTATTCACAACCTTAACTATGCCACATTTTTCAGTAATGCAGTACGCAGTATATAATGAGTTACTGAACTAAATTCAGTAATCACATTATAGTTACAATTATGACATTGCTTGCATTACACTGGTTCTTCACTTATTTGTACATCAGCCAGAATGATAAAAACATTTAAAAAAAAACTTTTTTCTTCCTGCGCATTCAAGCTACAATCAGCTGATTTCAGTTCAAATGCAGTCAGGAGGGAAATGATAGTGTGGTCTAAAGATTTTGAGAAGTAGAGATATGGGCATTACTTTTATTTTTATTGCAAGAAAAAACAAGAGTGTGATGTAAAGTACAAACTGCATCCAAGCCAAAAACAACACAACTTCGGCTCTTTGCAAGCATCTGCACAGAGCTATGTCAAAATGCTCTGCAGTAACACAAAGCTAGCAAAGAACCCAGAGTGATGCTAAAGCTGAGTGTATGCTGAGCCAAGCCCTGCAGCCAGAGTGTGAGCTTCAACAGGTAACAGAAGCAGTGATGAGCAGTCAAGCCTGTGGCTTTGTAGCCTTCATTTCTACCTGCATGTTTCAACAGTAGAATCACTGGTTTTCAATGGCTTTCAAGTCTCTTTGAACGGTGTTGTGTTCATATGTAAACACTCAAATAAGATCATATGCATATCCTCATTAGGACTTTTTGTCAGCATGTGAGACGATAGCCTAAGGTTTATGTTAACTGGTACTTATGTAACAGTACATTTCCGGTCGTGTTATGTAAATAATGTAATGAGTAGTGCGTAATTACGTGTATAATATATTACTTTTAAGGATGAGTTTAACAGTGAAATCTGCAAAGCTCCTCTAGTGGAGAGCCCAATAACATGAGATGGAAGGGGAAACAACCGTAAGAGCTTCCCTTTAAACAACTGGTCTAACAATTTAATAATTTCAGAAAGAAAACATATTTTAAATAAGTATTTAAAGATAAGGCTGTAATACTGTCACTGAAATACTATGTTTAAGATCTGGTGGCAGGTGGTACTCTTGAGGCAAAGGATCATAGTTAAAAATATGTTATGTATTGATTTTTTCCATATTAAACAAGAACTAAAACTTGTGCTTTTGCTGTCTTGACCTAATCAAAACAAAATTTGGGATGCAACCATAATTCTGTTCACCCACCATCAACCCCAACCAACCCCTCTGTTTGTGTCTCTGTAAAATCCAAGAACATGATACTGGTAGAAAAGCAAAATTGGCAGCCTAAACTAGGATTTCTAGGAGATAGAGCTGCAGGCATTTGATTTCATAATAGTCGTAGTAACAACACCCATGTTATCAGTGCTTTTTAGTATGTGTACACTGATCAAAAGCTGTTAAGGCCCATCTAGGTTTTTCTGAAGTGTTCATTAATGGGCTGTTTTTTGGCTTAGAGGCAGGCCACTCTGTGTTGTAATACTCAGTTAACGTCAGTCCCATAAAGTACATCCATGTCCATATTTTTACACTATAGATAACTTATCTCCAATGAGGCGCTCGGTTCCAAGTTTTCCTCTGGTAGTGTTTTAACGCTCCCGTTCTTGGCTCCATTGAGAAGCAGCGGGACAGTCAGTGCGGTACCGTTGGCGGCATCTTTCCCTTTCATGTCCCCAGCGTTGTCCCTTGTGTCTGGGGATGGCAGCTCCGTGGCTCCAGGTGTTGCTCCTTTCTCTAAGAATAACGGCTGCAAGTTCTGCAGCTGGTAGCTGCTGTTTCCATTCTGGGCGATTCTGTAGATCTCCGTCATTTCTGAAACTGCCTCTTCGTCATCGTCCTCTTCATCCCTGATCGCTCGTCTTAGGCTCTCTCTGGGCATGAGTGCCCTCCTGCCCTCATCCTGCTGCTGCTGGTGCTCCATGGGCTCGTGGTTCTCAACCTTCCTTGTGGAGCGGCAGAGGGCTTTTCGGAAACCCCTCTTGAAGTTGTCTGATAGAAAGCCGTAGACGATGGGGTTGGCACAGCTATTGGCATAACCGAGCACTACGACAAAATAGTAAAGGCCCTGGTATTCTGGTGGCAGGGCTACGAGCAGGTTGATGATGTTGAGGGCATAGAAGGGCAACCAGCAGAAGACAAACACTGCAACAACAATCACAACCATGCGTGTCACTTTTCGCTCTGACTTCCTCCGCTTGGTTGAGGTGGCATGGACTTTCTTTCCCGAGCTACGGATCTTGAAGACGATGAGCAGGTAGCAGAGGCAAATGATGAGAAGTGGGCAGAAGAATCCAACGGTGGAGGTATAAATGATGAAAGCAGCTCTCCAGATGTTAGCTGGCTGGGGCCAAGCAATGTTACAGGTGCCTCCTGCTTTCTGGATGTTAGCAAAGATTACCACTGGCAGAACAACAAGGAATGACAGTGCCCATACGGTGCCATTCACAATTTTTGCCACCTGAGGGCGCCGCCATTTAGAAGACCGAATGGGGTGGACCACAGCAAGGTAGCGATCGATACTCATTACAGTCAGGCAGAAGATGCTGGTGAACTGGTTGATTGAGTCCACAGTCATGACCAGCCGACACATGAAGGAGCCAAAGGGCCACGACTGGAGGGTGTTCTGCACGGCCAGGAAAGGCAGGCCGAGCATGAAGAGCTCATCAGCGATGGCCAGGTTGAGAATATAGATGTTTGTCACTGACTCGATCTTTGAGTAGTGCAGAACAATGTGAATCACCAAAGTGTTGCCGCCCAGGCCGATGATACAAACGATTATGTAAATGAGGGGGATGAGGACCCCTGCCACGCTGGGACCTGAGGGGACATCAGGGGCAGTGGAGTTGGTGGAGTTGAACAGTGTCTCATTCAGATCGCTGTCATTGAACATGAGCAGAAACAGAGGGAGACCTGGCGAGGTGCTTGCAAGGCTGCCATTCTCCCACATGTCAGCTGTCATCTCCAGGCCGGAAAGCGACGCGTCCCCCATGTTGCTTTGTCCTTCTGTGATCTCAGCTCCCACCCATCTGTTCTGCTGAACAAAAGAAAAAATTAAATAGTCACTGAACTTTATAGTTGACATTTTCAAGTTTATTTCATTCAGAGAGCAAAAAAAATGTAAAATGAATGAATGATACTTTATTGATCCCACAATGGGGAAATTAGGGCGATATCTTTGTGAGGGGTCTAGCCTTTGTTTACTGGAAGTAAGGGTCCCCAGGCTAGACCCCCCATCCTGAGAAAGGATAACATTGGTTTTAATGTAGTGTTCAAGTTCTTTTGAGTTTAAGAAGTATGGTCTTTTTGAAGGACAATAATTTCAGAGGTTTTTTAGATGTTTAGTTTTCCTTTACATTTCCAGGAGTAAAATATTAGCCTGAATTTATATTTACTATGACGGGTAAAGCGGTCAAAGTCAATGCAATTTGCTTAAGTGGGGGCATTTATGCAATGTGTATGCAATTAAGGGCTTATGTTCTTAAGAAATCTTTATCAACAAAGATGTAAAGAAAATGCAAGTCTCAATTTATGTGTTAAAATTACCAAAAATCTAAACATTTTTAGATTAAATGAGATGAGACACAACACAGTATGTGTATTATTAGATAACTGATTGAAAATAATGAAAACATGACATTCAAAGCTATTAATTATTTGTGTTTGCTGAATATGATATTTTAATTTAAATATAAATTGGATTTTAAGAGTGAGATTTTTTAATAGTGCTATAGCTTTACTTTCAGCTGCTCCCTATATTTTCCAAGGGGTCACCATGGTGGTTGGATTCACATATTTGGTTTGGCTTTTGTTTGTTTTCCACCGGATGCCCTTTTGATGGTTTATGTCTTCTCCTGGTCTCTCAAACTGGGAAACTTCTGCATGTAAAGCACGCATTAACCACATGCAGACACTCTTTTATACTGCTGTAACTCTTATAAATCTACCTTTTCTGTTCTGTCACCAAATAATTTGTTGCTATTTAAGGCACTAAATATAATTTTGGCCACTTGCAGGTTTAATCATCTAAAGCTTGTTTTATACCAAATGACTTTTTGGTAGATTTCAGCGTCAGAGATGCAATAAAATCAATCCAGTGTTGCAATAAAGTTTTTTTTGAATTGCTAAAACACTAAACTCCATTTCCTAAAACAAATCCTCAGAGGCCTAAACTTATTTCATGTATCAAACGCTAACACTGTTCAGGCACTTAGACACATTCAACACAACTCAACCTGCTAAACTGCAAACTCACTCTCAGTCACTGAACACATTTCACACTTGTGTTTCAAAACTGTAAATACTGGCAGCAAAATGTGAACACAACTCCAACACAGCTGTCATCTTTTGCACACAGCGCCTCACAATTGAACACACGTTTCTTATAATGTGATCAGACCAAATGGGCCGGACAAAAGTCAGTTCAGTCGAACATGTGCGTCTACAATGGACAGACACATGAAGAGAGGCAGAGGAGGAAAAGCTCTGGTGAGAAGTGGTGAATGAGGAAGAAATGGATGAGTACGACCAAGAAAAATCATTACTAATTACATTTCAGCAACTATTGTATACCATGTCCTTGTTTATGGGATGACAATGAGGGAAGGAGGCCAAAGAGTCCAACCCAGTTGGAACAGATGAGCATCATCCCGGTGATGCTAGCATCATCGGGACATTCAGAGAAGAGGTAATTGTTTAGTGCTGTACAACATTTGCCACACAGTATTCTGTACTTTAAGTACAATAATGTCCATTACAACACTATTTTTATTGGCTGTATAGGTTTGTACGTGCATTTCCCCTCTTTTTTACAATTGAAAGACGACCAAATGAGAGGGGGAAGGACTGCTCTTTTCTGCCAACAAGAAGGACTCATTGTTGACATGGTGCTTCAAAACAATGCCATCCAACTCCATGAAATCCAGCAGAATGTGACTGAAGACAATGACATCTGTGATGGAATCCACAGTGTGTCTCTGTCAACTATTGACTGTGTCCTCCAATGCAACAGACTTAGCACAAAACAAGTCTATAGAGTACCCTTTGAGCACAACTCTGCAAGTGTCAAAGATCTACCAAATCAGTAGTGTGTAAGTCAGTCTAACCTACACACACTTTCAACACTGATGCTTTCAGTGCAATTCTATACTTACAGCTCTGAGGTTACTGTAAGTTAGTATTTGCAGTTGCTGCTTTTACAGTACCGTAAACTATATTGCAGATCTATGCAGATCTGAAATGCATATACTGTAAATACACTACTCCAGAAATCTGTCTTTATGTATATATTACAGTAAACTACCTTTTATCTATATTCAGAGACAGTGTTGAACTGGATTCCATGGAAAGGCCCCATGAATATATTTCCATAGATGAAGCAGGATTGATCATGCAAACCTTTGGCCATGTAACACTGAATATCTTACGTTTCTGGGTGGTCAACAGTATATTATGGCTGTGCATGAACAGCTAAATCAGCAAGCAGGGCATCGTGTATATATCATAGTTTGGGACAATAGCACCTATTTCACCTGGCTGTCCTGATACGCAAGTGGTGGTCAAACGTTTTCCTTCCAGCTTACCTTAGAGTTTCTATCTGAGTGGAGGTGGAAGGTGTACGACCAACAGGTCTACACCAGGGAACCTGCAACTTCCTTGCTGCAGGAAGGAGCGCTTTCGCAGGTTATTCATCCCAACAACAGTAAGACTGTATAACGCATCATGATCTCATGAATCACTTGGACACTTTACCTCCACTGCCATCACTTATGCATACAGTAGAAATACATTTTATTTATAACACTCTCACCCATATAATGCATACTGTGTATGGTGTATCCTTTACTGGCTACAATTTTATATAGATTTCTGTATATAGTGTTCTGATGTAGATGTATATATTGATATGCGTATTGATCTATATCTTATGTATATAGTGTTTTTCTATATTATTTCACTTGTTTTATTCATCATTCTCTGCACTGAGCTGCTGTAATGCACAAATTTCCCCATTGTGGGATTATTTAAGTTTTATCTTATCTTAAACTTTATTGAAGGCAATGGTACACGCTTGTGATGACATAAATGTGGAGTCTTGTCAAGGCTGGGTTCAGCACACGAGGGGTTTCCCCTCCGTTGCCGGGCAAGAAAAAATATTCCCTGTGGGGGAATATTTTTTTTAATTAAGTCTTTTGTTATCTACATTCAGCACTGTCATATCACTCTACTGTATCTTTTTTCCTTTTGCTAAATACACTTACAATAAGCATTTCCTGTTCACGTCATGCTACTGGATGCTGTGTTGTAAATTATTTGTTATAGTGCCTCACAAATGTTCTTTACTTGCTGTGTGTGTGTGTGTGTGTGTGTGATCCTAGCACATTGTTTGGTTTTGAACACAGGTTAACTCATTTTGAGGTGATGGTTTGATTTTAATTGCAAATACAAGCGGCAGAAATGAGTTTCCTTCGAAGGCCTCTCAGTTAGAGATGGGGTGAGGAGTGCGGCCATCCGGGAGGGGCTCAGTGGAGTGTGGAGATTTGGTGGAGGTGGCTGGGATGAGGGAAGCCTGAGCTTCTCTGCTTAGGCTCCTGCCCCTGCAATAAGTGGAAGATAATTGATGGATGGATGGTTTGATTTTGACAGTCTGAGGTTTTGTGAATTTTAGTTTGAATTTTTGGATTTGTGTTTAAGGTTTGGAGGTTTCAAGAAATGTGTTTTTGCAGATTCAGAAAAGCTGCAATTGGCTGTATTGGCTTGCTAAAGTCGTGGCACACTTGTCATCTCAGTTGTTTGCTTGCACTACAAGGAGAGCTACAGAGGAAATCCAGCGCAGCCTATTTTTCTTTCCTTAATATTACAGCATTATGTTGTGACTTGCAAAATGGTGAATTTCTATAATGTGAATGTAACGTGACATGTCCACATCCTGTGACGCCATCTCCTCTTCTTTTAGAACAAACGACTGCACGTACAAAGGCAGCTGTGACCAAAAGCTCCTTCTGCTCATCTCTTTGTTTGTTTGTTTTCTTGTAGAACTCCACCAGGAATATGATGGGAGATAACAGAAAAAATAATCTAATAGAATAAATCTCATTGTAGTCTCACAAAATACAGGAAGTTAGTAGAGACATCTCACAGAGGGTGAGCAGCAGCAGCAGCAAAAAGGAAGAACTGTAGGTAAAATAATGGAAAGCAGATGGGACAGAGATAGACATGAGATGATGAGTCACACAGAAAACAGAAGAAATTGGTTGTTTGCAGGCTGATTTCACCATACCAGCTATATTTGGTTCTTCTGATAGAGCAGGTAAATTAAACAGAGGGTGTTCTCACACACGAATAAAGCTGATAATTGAGATTTCATTAGCAGCGCTCTGTTTAACGTGAACTGGGACCGCGCAGGAAGGGAGAGTCGACTGGAAGGTGTTGCGGAGGTCATGCTGACCAAACGCTGAAGGGAAATAACAGCTGCTACACTCACCCACACAGTCTCTTTCATTTATAAATGAAAAAGACACAAAACATGAGTATGGGCCATGCTAGAGAAGCTCCAGCATGGCCGATACTCAATCATGGGAAGAAGGTCATGTTGGTCAGTTTGTTGATCATTTCTGTCCAAAGTGAAATTACAGATTGTCATAAAAATGTGGTATAAATTACAGACTGCAAACCAATGGATCAGACCATTTTTTTCTATGCTTTTTAATGATTGTGTTGTTTTCATGATCTGCAACTAGGGAATCATCTGGAATTAAGTGATCAGGAAGTGTTCACTGAGGTCACAGAGTGAGAAAGTTTTTTCCTAAAGACTGCAGCACAGTCAGAAGTGTTTGTGGCTACATACGTGTCGCCCCCTACCGGCCAATAAATATAATGGTTTAAGTTACGTCCATTTTTTATATACAGTTTATGATACAGATATTGTCACCAGAAGCTGAATAATAGTGACATTAGCTTTAAGAGGAATGATATTCTCCATATTTTTTTAGTGTAATACTGACCATGTTCAGCATGGTCGTTACTTGCTCCAAATCAGCATGTTGGAATCACCACTCAGCATAAATGTTTGTATAAAAATTGAAGACTGAACCAAATTGTGAATTTGGAGACTCTGCAACCGTTTCATATTTTTGTTTCCTTGTTCCTTTGTAGTTTTGTGACACCATGATTGTGTTGTGTTGTTCACAAACACATTTAAGAGTGAGCCTTAAGTTAATACAAATTATCTTAGTATGTTAATTTAATAATCCAATCAAAATAGGACACCTTCCAAAATCCCATTAAAGATTTTTTTATGCCTAAAATTCAGATTACAGAATTTTTAAACTTTCAGGCTTTTTAAAAATCTGCAGAAACTCTGATCAACAGATACTGAAAAACTGAATTAATAAAATAATTGCTGAGCAAATCTAATGAGAAATATGGTCAAGCAATATGCTAATGTTTCCCCCTGGCCACTGTTAGTCCAACATTTACTAATATCAGTCACAGCAAGAAAGAAAGAGAAAAACTACCAAATTATATTCCAAAAGATTTCAGTGTCACAGATACAATAAAATCATTGTGGGACACTTCTGTCATCTCAATTGTTTGATGCACATGGCCTGCTTGCACTACCAGGAGAGCTACAGAGGAACTCCAGGGCAGCTGTTTTAAGCCTATTTACTTTACATCAACCATACAACATCAGGTCTCCCCTGCACTGCATGTAGTTGTCAAACATGATGGGAACCTCCATGACTTCACAACTCTCCACTCTCGCTCAAAATAACAAAAAGGAGGCATCTTGTGGTGCTAATTATTAATTATATTGAAGAACTTACAAGAACATTTTTTTACCAAGCAGAATTCTCGGAGTGCTGCGCCACATAATAAATCACAGAAGTATTTTTGTGGATCCTGCAGGATCCTGTAATCAGCATGTTGCTGATATATACCACTGCCACATAGACGTACTGGGGTCATGTTTATGTTTTTGGAAAATGCACTTCTTCTGTTTCAGTTTGGACATTTCCAAAATTTCCAAAATTCTTCAATTGTTTTAACTCTTTTCTTTTTCATTGTTCCTTAATATTAAATTTTCTAACAACAAAAATAAAAACAATGCATCTTCGAGCACTTTTCAAAAACATGCTTCTATGAAAGCCATTTCATTTTACTTAATACTGACGCAGTCCTGAAATAAGTACTCATCTAATTGATCTAAATGTGTGGTGTGTTTTGGATGACTTTATAACCCACTTCCACTTAGGGCGAGTTGTCTTTGAACAGCACTAAATGTGGTGGAAAGTGTGTGTGGGTGGGGATCCAGACTGGAATTTGGTTATCTTGTATCCACAGTCTGTGTAAAATAGACAAATCATCATCTGCTATCTAGAGTTTCCTGTTAAATTAAATAACATTTGTCCAAAAACATACGACATGACATATTTTAAAACACGTCAGGAAATTTACTTGAAACATTTCACAACACCATATTTGTAGACTAATGGAGGTGACGTAGGCCACCTACAAAGGCTTTAAGTTCACTCTTCAGTAACTACACAGCAGCACAGACTATTCAGTGTCAAAATGAAAGCAGTCATTTTACAGAAAGCTCTCTCAAGAATCGTTTTGCTCTTTTTTTGCTTACAGAGCATCAACAGCGAGAACAGCACAGACGCGCCCCGAGCTCATCCAAGAGTTCATCAAACAGACCGACTGAAAGCTTATTGTCATGCCAGGGCAGCAGCTGCAGACTCAATAAAAAGGAATTTTAGTCACTTCAGTTTAATTTAAGTCAGGCGAGGAAAAATGCAAACTGCAAAACAAGAAAAGAAAAACAGCCAATCGACTGTTTATCTCTTTATGAGGCCTGAGTAGTTTCTTGGTTTTGTCACATTAATCATTTTTCAATATCTCCAATTTCTTGTGATTACGGACATTTCACACTACATTTCCCAAATTTCGGCACCATGGAAACAGGGGAAAGAAAAAGCCCAGAGATCAGGGTCATAAATCAAACAGAACCAAATAAAAGAGGTTTTTTTTTTTGTTCTCAAGGTGTTTCAAAGAGGAGAAGAAGGAATTTTTCTGCTCCTTAGTGATGAACAAGGACACGTTACAAACACCGGCAGGCCGGGCCTGCCAAAGAACGATGCATAAACTATATTTATAAAACAATGAACCGATATTGTTCTTTAATTAAATATCAGGGCAACTGTAAAAAGAAAAGGTTCAAATACAATTATGTCCTCTGGTTATGCTATTTTTTCCTAAATGTGTCCCTGTTGTCTCGCTAGCGCTCAGGATGTTTACCAAATCAGATGCCGTAATCAGATTATCATTATCCATCCAGAAAGATAAACAGTTTTAATATGGCTAAACTAGTTTGGATTTGCCTGCATATCCATAATGTGCTGACAGAAAATCTCAGTGAAGTTCACCGGTTTCCAAAAAATGAAGTATAAAAAAAAATTTGGACTCACTCAGTGTTGAGGAAAAAATGTTATCACCTTGTGATTTGCATTTCCAAAACAAACAAACACATGCACAAACCTGAATATGCAGTGATAATCTGCAGAGGGTGTTTGCAGACCTTTATGTGCGGACTGAAACAATGCGGAGAATTATACAGCTCCTTCTGAAAGGAAATCCAACACACTGTTCAGTCAGCTGTGTCTAATAAATATTATGAGCTAGTACAAAGAAAATGGGAAGGTTATGACAGGAAACCATACAAGTAGACAGACACTGTCAAAAGGCTCAAAGCAAAAGAAAATGGGTAAATGCAGGAGTCGGTGTCTGTGACAAAACTGTAAGAAATAGCCTGAATGAAATGAGATTTACATACAGAAAGTCAGCTCTAGCACCTTCCATCCCGCAAAGCTGAACTGTCCACTTCAACAGTGACGTCCATGCCTCAAACAGAAACCCAAGGTGTTTCCTCTACTTGATCCCAGCTGTCGTGGGCCAGAGGTGGAGTATAACTTGAGTGAGCCACCAGTCAATCAAAGGGTTTTAATTAAAATAATTTAATTACATTTGTTAGAGGCAAGTCTCCAAATATGAAACAAAAATACAGTGTTCACAGGACTCTATACAGTCGTGAAAAACTCAGTGCACTCCATGAGTCGGTAGGTGTAGAACCACCTTTAGCAGTGATAATATGAAGTAATGGTTTTCTGTATGACTTTATCAGTCTCTCACATTGTTGTAGAGGAATTTTGGCCCACTCTTCTTCTCATTGTTGCTTTAGTTCATTGATATTTGCATGCATTTGTTTACGCACAGCTCTGTGAAGGTCCCATCACAGCATTTTAGGTTGAGATCTGGACTTTGACTGGACCATTGCAGCACCTTGGTCCTTCTCTTTTTCAGCCTTTCTGCTGTAGATTTGCTGCTGTGCTTGGGATCCTCCTAAACGCTTGAGCTGTTGGACAGATGGCTTCACATTTGACTCTAGAACACTTTGGTATTCATGGTCGACGCAGCGACTGAAGGTGCACAGGTCCTGTGGCTGCAAAATAAGCTCAAATCATCAGCGCTCCACCACTGTACTGACAGTTTGAGGTGTTTGTGCTGATGTGTTGTGCTTGCTTTTCACTAAACATGGTGCTGTGCAGGATGACTCCACATGGCCACTTTGGTCTTGTCTGCCCAAAGGACATTGTTGCAGAAGTTTTGTGGTTTGTTCAGATGTAATGTTGCCAACCTAAGCTGTGCTGCTCCTGGCAACCTTTCCAAACAGCACAAACTTGTTCAGTTTTTTCTAATCATCCTCTTATTTAACAAGCTAACTGAGGCTCATAGCACCTGAGATGTAGCGCTCTTTTATTTTTTTGCAGTTTCTCCGAGCATTGCACAGTCTGACCTTGAGGTGATGTCCACTCCTGGGAAGATTGAGGCATTGTGTAAACACAACACCTGAATGCTCCAGACCAGCAAACTGCCAAAACTTCAAATTTTTTATAGACAAGCTCACACTTGATGATGATCATTTAATCAAGTTTATTTTTCACAGGACTACACTGCTTTAATAATTCTAAACCCTTTATGAACATTATGTGGATGGTTACTGTAAAGTCGCCCTGCCACCTGCAAGTATCAGCAGGTATGGGGGGTTAATGCCACTCTGAATCTGCTATGAACCTAATTATAATAATTGTTGTTCTATATTTTATGTATATAGAGTTTTTATTCTATTTTATTTAATTTGCCTTATTTTATTCATCTTTTCATTCTTCTCTGTACTGAGCTGCTGTAATGCACAGATTTCCCCGTTGTGGGATCATTAAAGTTTTATCTTATCATATCTCTTATTATGAGTCAGTGAAGGAACAGCAGAGCTCTGCAGAAAAAGATTCACCTCTGAATTTTTTCCCCATTTTACAGCCCAATACAGAGAGAACACTAAAAATCACGATTAATGTAAATCGTGCATTTCATGGGTGGATGTGGATTATAAACTGACACTGAAATTTTAAGGAGCGTATGAGTAAACTGCTGTGGTAGAACTGGTGTAAATGTGAACCTGGATTCGGCACTTAGAGTTCTATTTCTGTGTTTTATTCATTCACCGAGGAGGAGTAGAGGAGGACTCA
>VUQJ01000861.1:7944-20978 GCA_015108635.1 Andinoacara biseriatus
GAAAAAATTTCAAAATAAAAAAAAAAAAAAAAAAAATACATCAAGAAAAACGAGTGTCTATAAATCTTAGCAGTTTAAAGGCAGTTTGCTGTAATTCCTCAAGAATTACAAGTTAAAAAGTTGCACAAGGAGACACGGACACTTCATGTCAAAACATTTTCAGCGGGGATAAAAACAGTTGCAGTTACAGATTTGTAAACAGCTCAAAATTCCCTTTGCTTCCTCTGTTTTCATTCCTGAATAAAGTCATTTTATAAATATTTTATTGTATTTTTTTTGTAGAGTCCGTTAAATATTGGATGAATGCATATAAAAATTGGTTACCACATTAATATGGTATATTAATATGGTATTACCATATTATGGTAGGTGCATCTTAATTTTGGTGCAGACGAAAAGAGAAAACTGAAAGCAACATGTAATAAAAGCTACAAGAAACTATCTGGATTGTGGCTTTGCAGGATAAAACTGCCTGCTTCCACCTGCTGCTGTGTCTGAGCCGTACTGTAAAGTCACATTTACGATTACATATTTTCAAATAAATTTAAATGCAAGTTATATGTAATCATTATTATTGGATGAGCTGGTTGATTTCCCAATGTGTGGGAATAACAACTTTTCCAGTGTCCCCTCCTGGTCACATGGGGGCAGTAATGCGCCGGTGAACTTGGAAATGCTCAAATAAGTTGAAGAGAGCGAAACTTAAAAGCAGTTTGTGCAGATTTCGCATAGCAGGTGCCTTTAAATGTTTCCTTGTCGTTCAAACCGTGGAAATCGTGCGTAACGCAGTCGGTGTGTGTCCGCGCCTGTGTATAGTAAACCAAAGTAAATATATTAGTATCTGTGAGTTACCACTGACTGACACGTTAGCCTGGTTACCCGGCTAGCAATGAGTGCTAACCGGGTTATAGAGCCTAAAAACGGCAGGAACAAAGCTTCGGTCGGCCGGATGAAGGAGCACCGAGCCTTCAGAGCCATCAGAGTGTTGGCTGAGAGGAACCAGGCAGTGGTGGCGGTGGGAGCCTGGGTGGAGGACGGAGAAGACTTTGTGGAACACCCCGCTGTAAGCTAAGCTAACCGTGTGACTGTGGCTGTTACTACAGTGTTTGTTGACATGAGCTCTTCTTCCTCTCTGGATTTACTTCATAATAAAGGCCGTTTATTCTATTGCTGTCAATAATATTTTCTAAAGCGAGTGCAGGTGGAGTATATGAAAATCAGGTATCCCAGTTTAAAGTTGAGGTTTCTGAGAGCTTTAACACAATGAATGAGCCATCGCCTCAAAGTTGTTTCTTCTAAATTTCACAAAATTAGATCTGCGCTTACAAAAAATTGTTATTTAAACTTCATCGCAGCATAATAGGCAAGGCAGGTTTAATTGAATATCACCTTTTAAACAATGCAGTAATTTAAGGTGCTTTCTTCGTGTTCCACAGACTTTCATTCCTTTTCTCTGCAGAGCTCTTTAAAAATAGCTGAGGTTGGGGATCTGACCTCAGTTTGTAGTGGTTAAATGCCTCGTCCCACTGTTTAATTTCAGATTTGTGCACCACTAAGTGACCAGATCTGAATGTAAACCTACCAGGTTTACATTCAGTAATCATATATATTTATATGAAGCTGAGTCATATGCTCTCTCCTCCTGGTTTTTGTTAAAATTCTAGCAGCAGCACTCTGGACAGACTGTAACTGTCAAATAGTCTTTTTAGATTAGATTAAACGTTATTAATCCCTTTGGGAGGGTTCTGTCAGGGAAATTAAAGTTCCAGTAGCACTTTTTACATTATAGGCACACAAGGAGAGATACAGTCGGGAGGCCAACAAAAAGAGAGTTGCAGTAGTCAACTCTATAATAAATACAGGCATAAACAAGAAGCACTCAGAGAGCACAAACCTCCATGGAGGCAGCTCACCGTCTGGGCATTATTTACTGTTAAGGAAACATTATTGCATTTTGTATATATTCATTTAGTTTTCTTTGTTCTTTTAAATGTACTTAAAGAAGTTCGTAGTGCAGTTAAAATCAGATAAGTGCAGCATGACTGATGTTTATTTTGATTACACAAACATTATGTAGGAGTAGGTAATGGATAATAGGTATTGATTTGTAAATAGCTGGACATGGATAACTCCATTTTATGGTCTTTTACTGTACAATATAATGCACCTTCAGGCAGCTGTTTGTTGTGATTTGGCGTTGCATATAAAATCGAATTGAATAACTCGAGCTTATTATATAATAATACACTGCAGTATATTTCTAACTAACCAGGCAGCTCATTCTCTTTCTGTTGCAAATACTTTCTTTAGAGATTAAACACATTTTGGGGTCAACTTGAAAGAAAGGCAGATATAAAATGGAAATTGAGGTTAGAGGTCAAATGTGACATATTTAGAATCCCCATAGACCAGTATCATTTCCTAAATGTTGCCAATACAAACAGTGGCAGTAAGAAACACTTTTAAATAGCTCTATATAGCATTAATATCACCTTAACCTTTAGCTCAATCTAGTAACCATGAGGGAGAGGTCAGAGGTCAAATGTAACATGTTAAATCTTTATATGATACTTTCTATATGTTCACAATATACAGCACACTTGTAAGAATCATAGTTTCGGAGGTAAAAGGCTTTTTGTCAATTTCTGACCAATAAATCATTAAGTTGACCTCGGAGACCTCTGTGGGTGTAAGGCAAATTTTAATGGATTGTTAACATGACCCCGATCTGCACCCCTACAGCTTTTTATCAGAATTCATTCAAAACTTTTCAAGCTATCGGAGACAGAATCACGCACACACACACACACACATACTCACACGCTACCAAACACACAACCTCCTTGGTGAAAGTAATAAGCTGCTCTAGATCTATCTGGGACACAATATCTCAGTTTAGCAATATTTCTGCCTGGGTTCGGTTCCACCTTGGCCCGGCCTCTCTCTCTCTCTCTGTATGGAGTTTGCATGTTCTCCCTGTGTCTGCGTGGATTTTCTCCGGGTACTCCGGTTTCATCCCACAGTCCAAAGACATGCACTTACTAGGGTTAGGTTAATTGGCCAATCTAGATTGCCCGTAGGTGTGAATGAGAGCATGAATGAGCGTGTGAATGGTTGTCTGTCTCTCTGTGTTGGCCCTGCGACAGGCTGGCGACCTGTCCAGGGTGTACCCCGCTTCTCGCCCTATGTCAGCTGGGATAGGCTCCTCTCCACCCGCGACCCTGAACAGGATGAGATGAAGTGAATGGATGGATGGATGGATGGATGGATGGATGGATGGATAGCTATATTTCCGAGGTGCTAGAAAACTGATTTAGTTACTGCCTTTAAATGGTCAGTGAAACTAATGTCTTCATCTGTGATTACACACAAGGTTTTTCACATAGGTAAAGGTGTTCAGTGCAAAGATTTTAGGTGTGAAACTGGATAATCTCGTTCGTGTCCCTGTTTAATTGAAGGAAATTTTGTTGCGTCCTGACAGACCGCTGCAGACCTTCTCAGAGTTTTTGACCTGGTCTGGTTTTGATCGTAGTCTCCTGTCATGGATGCTGTAAACTTGAGCCCAAAGGAGTCGAGTTCCCTCCCAGAATTACACTTGAATTACAATATTACCTGTAGACCCTCCAAAAACCTGCACACTGAGGTCCATGAGATCTGTGGACTATGAGGTATTCACTGTTTAAAGTGTCAGAAAAAATCTTGTATAATCTAAAAACTTCATCCTTCGTCCTCCAGCTGCAGTTTTAGATGAGTGAAAAGTATGATGTGGAGAAAATAAAGATGCAACAAAAATGGAAAGTTTAAAATCAGCATCTACATCTGCAGGCAGGTTGAAGGTGCTGCTTCAAAACAAGATACTTGACTTCAACTTGTTTCCCCATGTCTTGGTTTAGGCTCTTGCTTTGGTTACCGAGGAGCTCCTGGCAGAAAAGAGGAGGGAGAACGAAGAGAGCCTTCAACGGTTTCAAGATGAAGTGCGCCACCGTGTGGCACAGCGAGCACATTTGTTCAAGAAGAGACAGCAGCTGCAGACAGATCCAGTGGTAACACATTTCCTGATAGATTTGGGTTAAACAAAGCCTTAATTTTGACCTGAAATTATGACTGCAAATAAAACAGATTGACAGCTAATATTACTGAGTTATTTTGTTAGTTATTTTAGAATGCCTAAGAAATTTTAGTATCACGACACTGTTCAGTGTCTTTGTAAAATGTATTCCAATTTTTGTAGTGCGTCGAATGTCTAATTAAATAATGTTTACAAAACTTTAAACAGAAGCAGCAATTCCTCACATGTGAGGCCAATGTTTGAGGCGACACATGGATGAACCCTCTGGTTGCTCTAATGCTGCTGTCTGCTTGTCCTCCTCATTGCATATCTGTGTATTTTTTTGTCCAGGTGACACCTGACAAACGAATCATCTGGGCCCAACATAAAGCTGAGATTGTGAAAACTGCTGCAAAGCAAAGGATGGTGGAGAGGAGGCCTCAGGAGGTGAGATATCAGTAGCACAGGCAAATAGTTGCAAGTACGATGTGTGCACCCAGTTAGTTTTGGTTGTTTTTTAATTTTGGGGTAGGCTGCAGCGATCATCCTGGTCATAAAGAAATGTTTTTCCCAGTTTGATGACGAAGAACCATCCTGCATCATTGTCCAGCCTAAAAACTCCAGCACATTGGTTTTAGCTGGCACTGGTTTGCACATTACATCCATAAACCGTATGGGTGCGGCATACCAACAGATTTAACAGTGCTAGAAGTACTAAAAGCAAACCATGTTATTTGTCAGATAGCTGCATTAAAAATGTTTCAAACTGCACCAAACATGGTGAAAAGGTTCAGTTCAGTGATTCCAAGTAGGTGGTGGTGTGGCCTAGCAGATATTGATTGGCTGCAGCTGCCAGTTTAGGCCCACCTGTCAGCCACACCCCTGACTTTAAGGCTTATGTGGATGAGTTATAAAATGTTCACCCACCATACAGTTGTCATTAATGGGGGACTATCTATAGAGGACAAAACTGTAAACATGGGAGTCTATGGAGACTGACTGGCTTTTGTACCCAGCCTCAAGTGGCCATTAGAGGAACTGCAGTTTGTGGCTTCATTTGTCTAACAGAGGTTGCTTTCCCGAGTCTTCCCTGAATATTAGAGGCTCTTAAACCTGCATAATCATTGCTTGTGCTCTGTTATGGCATGTTGATCAGACACAATTGTGTGTAAGGTGTGGCTGCGAAATGTAACGTACATAACTTACAGAGTTGCTAAGTAGCTTATTGTCCACCAGAGGGCACTGTGTTTTCATTTCCCTTGTGAATACATCTCTGACTGAGCATCATCTTCTTTACGGTTTTTATTAACTGAACATTGAGGTGTCTTTTTAATAGCTGTTTTTATAAATTAAAAAAATATTATCAGTTAATCTGAATGAGATTTATTTTAGGTTTGCAGTATCTAGATCTGTATCTGCCTCAAAAGTCCGTGTATTTGTTGAGGCCTTGTTGTCTCTAAAATATCCTGCATCTTCTGTTTTTTATTTGGTCTGATTGTTTTTATTTTGCTGTGTGAAAAAGTGTGTTGTTCTTGGCTGGCAGAATGATTGCACTGTTTCCTCGTGTGATTTCACACAGTGTGACACTGATTAATCCGGAGGTGTATTTATTTCCACAATTTTCCAGTCTGGTGAAGGCATGAGGAAGGTCAGACTCAGACTGGCTGCCTGTCGAGTGATCGAGCAAGAGGAAACGGCATCAGAACTTCCCGGAGGCAGCTGGAACATCTCTCCAACCAGACTCGTGAGCATCTGTGTCTCACGCTTGTTCCTTTTTTAACACTTAGTTCCTATGATGTGCGCTCATGTTCCGTCTCCCTCACAGAAAGCAGAATCTGATGCGTGGAGCGAAGAGGAGGACGTTCTGGGAGAGGAAGAGGATGTTCTCTTCACCAGTCGACATGAATGTCCTCTTGTTCAGCAGAAGGTGAAGGAATACCCAGGATGCATCAGTGGCACCATTCAGACTGTTTCCTGTGTTTATTGCTTTCTGATTTTTTTAAATCTAAAATCCATTATATCCACACATTTATCAGCCACCTTCCCCATGGTTTTCATTACATTGCAGTTGTGCTCTGTTCTTTGGGATGTTACAGATGAGTTTACATTATTTGGTGCATTCTGAGCAGGTGCATTTGCACCATAACCTGCACCTTTTTTTTATGGCTTGTTACCAATCTGCCTCAAAAATCCACCACTATCAAAATTCAGTGATTTTTTTTATAATTTACTGCACGTTTCCTTTAAAAGTCATCTTCAGTGGTAGCAGTGTTGATGAAATCATAGAAAACTTTTGTCTGCCAGTACTTTGTGCAACAAATGTAAACTAGTCAGGCTGTGCATAAAAGATGGATGTAGCTTCTTTAAAAGTGAAGCCTATGTGGATGTACCTTAAACCTCCATTCGTTCTAATAGTCTGCATTTGGTGAGTCTTCTGCTTGCAAAAAAGAAACAATTTTCTAGAAGTCTATAGAAAATGACCCCATGCTTCTTTCTCCATTCATTCAAAAATGAAGATAAAGCTGAAAGTTTAGGGGCGGCATACACTGTGATGGACAAGTCACTCAAAAATGGGACCTCGAGAACTATTGGGTGGCTATGCCCAACAAACAGGCTACAAACGGTGAGCTGTAGGTATTAGGTTTGGTAATCAGGCAGTTTACCAGATGGATTATGCGCTGTAAGGTGGAATTTGACTATTTGCAATGTAATTGCGGACAGGAAATCGGCTGATGTAAGTGTTGGAGTATCACATGCTAAAAGCTCAATGCCGGGAAGGCTGTCTTTTCTTTTCTTTTCTTTTCTACTGCATTTTTAACCCTTACACAGCATTTAGTGCAGGCAAATCATTACCTTTGGTCTCAAAGTCCAGTTAGGACCCTTTGTTCTTTTGTTACTTTGTTCCATCCATCCTGTGCAGAGGGCATGAAGGCAGCCTTAAGAGTTTACCTCTGTTTCACTCTTGTTAACTCACAAACTCAAGTAGTTCAAAGTTTGAGCCTGATATTGCCCTCAAACCACTCAAAGAGCAGAAGTACAAGCCTGCAACTGGGCCAAGTTGCAAAGCCCAGTACTGTTTTATTTTTATCACATTAGTTGCTACTGTAGATTAAAACTCTAAAACACATTGTGTATACTCCAATTTCCAATAATGAACCAGTAATTTCTTTAACAGCAATGTACATGTACCAAGCAAGCAGTATAACTGTTTTTAGTTACGTAATTCAGATTTTATTGTGTGCAGTCCATCCAAAAACACAACAGTGTTTAGCACAGTGGGGATGATCTCTTTGTATATTTTGTCTTTTTGACCTGCAGCAGCACAAATGAAAGCAGTGAACTTACGGGTCTTACCCCTGCACAGCTACAGCATGTCGACCTGAGTCCGCAAAGCTTTGCGAAGGCCAGACACGTGCAGACCGTGCTGATTCCTGATGATGTGTGGGATTTGCAAAAGGAGGGCAGTGCATGCTGGGAAATTCCCGGCCAATTTTCAGTGTTTATTATTTTTTGTTTGAAATTTAGTTTCTTCTTTTTTGCCGATTAATTATAGAAATCTTTTTTCTCTTAACTGCAGCCTCTAGTGCTTCCTGTAATCGGTGCATGTATCCAGTATGTTTCCCTTTGCAGCAGCAATCTTTCTCGACCAGGGAGCTTTCATTTTATTTCTTATTTTACTTTTTGTGCTCAGAAATCTTGATGTTCGTTTCTCTTTTAGTTTTACCCACACGTTACCCCACAAAGCCATTTCAACATATCGAATACAAATTAAATTTTCCACTTCCTGCCAGTGTGAGGGTGCAAAAAAAGTGCCTTCTTGCATCATGGCACTACAGAGGGCACAATTTGACATGGGAAGTTACCACCTGATAAACATGATAAGAAAGCCAGAGATGACTGAGGAGAATTATGGCAATCAGCCATGACTAGTATGTCTCTCCGGTTTTTAGCATGTTTGTTCAGAAAAAAAGGAAATATTATTGATCAAATGACCTGTATTTGCTGATAATTCTTTTTAACTATAAATAAATGAGAAAACAGGATGGCATCTATTGGTTGATATACTCTATCAGTGTAGGCCATTGATAGGTTTTTGGGCCAAACCTGAAGTCTGTAGCACAGAGACTAGGATATGTCAGGGTTTGGACATGTAGGAAAGTCCTAAAATGAGTTCTTAAAGGATGTGTCAACATTAACAATTACCATAAAGTTCATTTACGAGTATTCCTGTTTATAAAATGACTTTTGGGGGGAATACCTATAATTTTTTTTTTAATCAACAAAAGTGTTTGTGTTTGATGTCAGTTTATTGATAATAATGTGCTGTTGGCTACTTGGTACATATATTACCCTGAGTGAAGCTCAGTAGAACAGTCTTCACTCGTCTTTACTCCATCTGCATGCGTTTCAGGCGAGTGGACGTGCCTTGTGGAGTCCTGACCAATCGCATCCTAATCCTGGCTTCAAGTCCAGTCTCCGAGTCTGGCCTCTGACCGACCAAGAAGAACTGAAACGACAGGTAGACATCAGAAGCATGCATGAAATTTTGACTTGACTCGTTTGACTTCAGACGTGATGTCACAGTTGGCGCGTCTGTCTCTGCAGCGTCAGTCTCAGTTCCTGATGCATCGCCGCCAAACCATGAACGTCGAGAGGGAGCAAGTGAAGGAGAACAGGCAGCACAGGAAGCACGTGCAAAGGACGGCAAGGTGAAGAGATGGCAGCTGCAGCATTTTGTGCTGTATCACTTCCTCTTATGGTTTTGGGTGTTTAAAGGAGATCAATAATTAGAATCTCTGCATCAAGTGCAGCATGGCAGACCCCTGTAACTTGATGCATGTTCACAACAGAGGCAACAAAAACATTTGTTTTCTTTCTTAATACCTGTTGTTGTCCCGTTCTTAGCGGAACAGTGAGCTTGTTTGGAGTACAGTAGGTATACAGAGTAACTTAAAAATGACCCCCTCCATAAATTATGTTATTCTTACCTGAGTTTTAGTGAAAATCTCCTTTCGCGTGTCCCCGTCTTCACTGAAGGATCAAAGCAGAGAAAGAACAGATTCGTCTGGAGGAGGAGAGGAGGTTGGAGAGAGTTCGGCAGCTCGCAGAGGCCAGACAGAAGCTGGAGGAGCGAGAGCTTCTGATTCTGGAGCGACTAAAGCTCGAGGAGGAGGAGAGGGTGGAGCTGCAGAGGAGAAAACGAGAGGAGAAAGCCAAAGTAGCCACAAGGTAAATGATTAATAGAGATTCATTTGCAAATCAGTGTTTTCCCACCTGCTCCCGGATAGATTCTGATGTAATTCCAAGCCTGATGAGATGTGCCGCGTAATCAATCAAGCAATTTTTGAACATTGGCAAGAAATCAGCTGTCAGCCTTCTTTGAGCTGATGTGAAAGATTTAAATAAAGTCTATAGTAGATTAAGAACTGGACTAAGACTTGACACTGGATCTTATCACTGGATTGAGACCCTCTGGATCTTGATCCAGAGGCTTTGCTCCAAGTACAAAGCGAACATGGATGCAGCACTGAGATTGTAGTGAGTGATGAGGTTGACCTGGACCGGACATTATATTCAGCTGTGTTTCTGATATCCCCTCCATGCCTTATATAGGAAAATGGGAGGATAATGCATTAAAAGCATCTTTAAATATAATGTAGCCCAATGCAAAACCACATTTACCCCCTCTCTCCTCTTCTCACTTTGTTCACAATTTCTTTTAGTGTTTTATATTTTTACCTGTTTCTAATATTTGACTTTTTTCATTATTTATTTTTTATCTTGTTTTAAAAATGTTTTAATGCCTCTGAAGCCCTTTGAATCTTTTCATGTAATGTTGGGCTATAAAAATAAAATTAGCTGAGTTCTAACTTAAGTAATAAACATATACTTAAACTGACGGATTTCAAAAACTGAAGAGCTAAACTCCATAAAAGAAGTACAGATAGCTCGGATTTATGTAGACTCACCTATGGTCCAGTTACACAAATGAGAAATTTAACAGAAAAATAATGCCCCATAGTATGACCCTCGCTCTCCTTTTTTCCTGCAGGTATATTGAAGCTCTGAGAGCTCAGATGAAGGAGCGAATGTCTCAGGTGAAGCTGGAGCTCCCTCCTCTCTGCTGCTGTGCGTCTTCATTCTGGGACTCCCACCCCGACACCTGCGCTAACAACTGTGTCTTCTACAATAACCCCAAAGGTAAGGAGCCTGCTGCCTGCTCGCGTACTGAGCTTTAGTGCGACTACGTGAAAACATTTTTCTTTCTTCTACAGCGTATGCCCAGGCGCTACATTCAGCGTTGGGGAGTTTGGATTTGCAGTGAAGCTGATGAGCTGCAGTGGAGACTGAATTGGATCCTTGCTGTCTGTTTACTGGACCAGTTTGAGATTTTGGTAAAGGGGTAGAGTGTGAGTTTTCTAGCCTAAAATCAGATCAACGGTGCCTCTCGGCACAGAGGAGGACCGGGCATGCTGAGCCTCCAAAATCAAAGACCTTAACACATCCCGATTTATTTATTTACTGTGAAAACATCCATGTCTTCTACAGGTAAAATCCTAATGACTTTGTTGACCCACTGGAGTTTAATGTAATACTACGTGCAGGCCCAGGACTCTGATTTTACTTTCTAACATCTCAACATTATAAAGATGATTTGGTGCACACTTTTTTTTAATAAACATTAACGACCTGTTAAGGTCTGTGGTGAACTCCTGTCTTTGCTTCTTGCATCATAATCAGGTACTTTTCACTCTCTCAGATCTTTTAATACTTGGAACCTGGCAGCTGGGACACCACTGTGCCTTTATACCGCCTCAGAGGGCTGGAATGTATACACAATAATGTATACACAATAATGTATACACAATAATGTATATGCTTACATTTATACTGCTGTTTGTGAAGAATAAGCTCGAGTATAAAAATTACATTTCAAAATCTTCGTTTACCACATAATTTGCTTTTACAGCCTCACTGAAATTTCCCTTTATTGCTAATTAAGGAGTTTGCGTAGTGTCTTATTCTGTATATGTTTTAGTGATGTTAGTTTATGTGGTGAGCACGTATGTAAACGTGAAACGTGCTTGTGTGGATTTGCCGTTTGTGTAGGATTTATAAGAATGCTGTCGGTCACGTTGACCTACTTCAGACCTCCATTTAAAAAATAAAAGCCACTAAATTCTGTCAGCTTTTAAATGTCCCTTTTTTGTGGTCTTATAAACATCTGCTTTTTAAAAACAATTGTGCCTTTTGTAATTTGTCATTCAGTAACTGCTTCCTGTGTAAGACATGTATATATTTTAAAATTGACAACTGGTGCCGAATGATGATGGTTTACATTTGTATGGTTACATAGATGTGCAGTGGCTTCATTCACTGGCTAACTATCACTCGTTGGTCACTTTATTTGGTACACCTGTTCAGCTCCTTGCTAATTCAGTGTATTTAGGAACATAGATGTTAAGATGACCTGCTGAAGTTCAAACTGAGCATCAGAATGTGGCGCTACCATGTCAATATGGACCAAAATCTCAGGAACGTTCCCAGCACCTTGTTGAACCTATGCTATGAAGACTTAAGGCTGTTCTGAAGACAAAAGCGGGTATAAAACTACTAGCAAGATGTACCTAATCAGTGAACGTACACTTTACACTTTAAGGGTGTCAAATATTTACAGTGTGTACGGAAAGTATTCAGACCCCTTTAAATTTGTCACTCTTTGTTTCATTGTAGCCATTTGCTAAAATAAAAAAAAGTTCATTTTATTTTTCATTAGTGTTCACTCAGCACCCCATCTTGACTGAAAAACAAAAACAAGTGTAGAAATTTTTGTAAATTTATTAAAGAAAAAGTGAAATATCACATGGTCATAAGTATTCAGACCCTTTGCTCAGTATTGAGTAGAAGCACCTATTGAGCTACTACAGCCACAAGTCTTCTTGGGAATGAGGTGAAAAGTTTTCCACAGCTGGATTTGGGATCCTCTCCAGTGCCGTCAGGTTGGATGGTGAACGTTGGCCAGATCTGAGCCACAACTCTGTCTCTGAGCTCCTTGGGCAGTTCCTTCCACCTCATGATTCTCATTTGCTCTGACATGTGTTGTGAGCTCTTACACAGACAGGTGTGTGCCTTTCCTAATCAAGTCCAATCAGTTTAATTAAAAACAGCTGGACTCCAATGAAGGCGTAGCACCATCTCAAGGAGGATCAGAAGAAATGGACAGCATGTGAGTTAAATACTGAATACTTTCCACTGTATGTGGAGATGTGGAGCTGGGCCACACATCACACCCCATAACTACGTTCATCACTAGGACAAAGAGATAAGCTACACCTACGCCTTTAGCGGAAATAGAAGATAGTGCACCACCTTCATCGCCATCAGGTGGTGCAAGACCCTGAAAAGGAGAAGTGGATGGATGGATGGATTAGACAGCAGTGGGGAATATATTTCATCACGGTAGAAGTATTTCTGAAAGTCCTGTAACTAAGGCTTTAAATCCTCTACAATTAGTTTCAGTGCCATGGGCATGAGCAGCTACCTAAACTCTACTCCCACAGAGGTCGATAATCTCGTCAGCAGTTTTACATCCTCACTGCGTGCGACTCTGGATACTGTGGCTCCTCTGAAAAAGAAAGCTTCAAATCAGAAGTGCCTGACTCTGTGGTATAACTCACAAACGTGCAGCTTAAAGCTGATAACCAGTAAGCTGGAGAGGAAATGGCTTCTCACTAATTTAGAAGATGCTCATTTGGCTTGGAAAAATTGCTTGTTGCTCTATTAAAAAAAAAAAAAAAAAAAAAAAAGCCCTCCGTAAAGCTAGGACAACTTAAGAACAACCCCATGTTTGTTTTCAGCAGTCAGAGCTCTGTAAAGCTTCAGCTTTAACTATTAATGACTTCATGAATTTATTCACAAATAAAATTTTAACTATTAGAGATAAAATTATTGATTTTATTATATTATTGATAAATATCTCACAGAC
>VUQJ01000861.1:20998-31840 GCA_015108635.1 Andinoacara biseriatus
TATTTGCAGCTACTTTCAATACCATTCAATTCAGTTTTAGCTATATAGTTGCCTCAAGGCAATATTTTAAGGCCCTACAATCACACTAAGAATACTAGTGATACTTATTTAGACTATTTGTCTCCAATTGATCTTTCTAAGTTAACATATTTCCCTGAAACAAAAAAAATGTGTTATGCAGTGTCACAGACAGGATATTCTCCAGCTAAGTGTTTATGAAAATGGATGGATCCTAATAAGAGACATTTTATAACTGAGAGACACTGAATGCAAAGAATCTTTAGATGAAATCTCTCTAGAAAATTCCACAACAGCTAGGTCGGTGCAGAAGTATAATTTGCAGGGGCAAAAGGTTCCATGCATCCATCCACCCATCTTCTGCTGCTTACCTGTGGCCAGGTTGTGGGGGCACCAGGTTAAGCAGAGAAGCCCAGATCTCCCTCTTTCCACTGAGGCCTGATGCATGTTGTACCCGACCCACCCTATGGGACCTCCTGTAAGTGCTGAGCCCATGTCACCTCTTTGGGCTGGTGCCTCATGGGTGAAGTCCCTTATGCAGGTGCTCTCCCCAGGCCTGGCTCCAGGGTGGGGCCCCAGTAACCTTATCCTGGGCAGGTTAAACTGCTCCCTGGATTTTTTTTTTTTTTCTTTTCATACGGCCCGGGTTATCTGAACCGCTCTCTGTCTGACCCCTAACCCCGGACCAATATGCCTTTTGAGACCCTACCGGGGGAAAGACCTCCAACAACATAGCTCAGTGGGATCACTGGGACACACACCGCTCCATCGTAGTAAAGTAATTCACTGAGGGGCTTTAAAACCTAATTTTTGCACCGGGAAGTGAGACATAAATATTTTAAGCCTTAAAAAAATCTATATATGCAGAAAATTTATTATAGGCTGCTGCTTTAACATTACTGCACAAACAGGTACGCGGATGTGTTACCTGCATGGTTCCCGGGTGGCCAGACGTTCTTCTAGAAGGATTTTCATCTGAAATGGAACATTTTAAATTTTAATTCTGATACCATGATTGCTGTATTTTTACTTGACTAGAAGTACCTCCCCTGCGTAACGTCACGCCGAGTCCTGCTATAAATACGTACTTATATGCCGACGGGTGCGTCAGGCTACTGCTGGGAGCCCCACAGTGGAAAAATCTTATGGAAAACAACCCGGACTTTGACGAGTATTAATAGTAGCGCTGTATCAAACGTGCATTGCAGCTTTTTGCAGGAAGGCTGGCTCTCCGACCAAGTATAAAAGCCGCTCAGTATGGAGCGCGGTTGGAGATTTACGGACTATACCTCCCAACGACAGCCGCTGTACAGCTAGCCTTTGTGAGCCTTGATTTAGCAGGCGCGCGGCTCTGTCCTCGTTAGGCAGCACCGAGTTAGTGAGCGCGTGTTTTCATTGAGGTTCATGTGTACCTGCTCAACATCCATCTGCCGCGAAGAAGACATGCCTGGGACCAGGTGCTGACTGTTTGTTTTCTCGGAGAGGTTTCACAAAGATAAAAAAAAAAAAAAAAGAAGAAGAAGAAAAATGAAGTCGTCTCTGGCTCCTGGGATAAAACTTATTACCACCTTTTCTCGGGATAGTTGGTAAGTTTAAATTCTTACTGCCCTGAAATAGGAGCAGCTGTCTCATATCTCCCCGCGCGAAATCATTTACTCCTCGATAAACAGTCAGTGTGTGAACCAGTAAGTCCATTATCATATAACCAGCTATTGTGTTATTTATCTCACAGTTACAAATGTTACTAATTGTTTTTATCACGGTATTTGTACCCGGCACCTCTGGTTTCCTCCTGTGGGAGTCCCACCAGACTCCATTCAAACAGCCGGCCGGGTGCCGTCTGCCAAAAAGTGATTTCCGGTATTTGCTCCCCAAAAAACAAACAAACAAACAAAAAGTTCCTGTATTTAAACTGTTGTAAATTACTTTTTTGCTCTATAATCTATGAAATATATCTCTCATTAATGATTTCAAGTCATTTTGAGCCAGAAACAACTTTCCTGTCACAAGGTAGAAGCTTTTTGGCAAAGTGATTTTTATATATATTCTTCATTTATTCGGGAAAAAACATTGACATTAAAATTTTATTTTTTTTAAAGGCAGATCTGATGCAGCATTGCAACATCACAGTTCTATAAAGATATTTGAACTGGCCAAAAAGGACTGGATTGATTTATATTGTAGATACAATAACACAAACTCAAAGATACTTTTAAAACAGGTCATTTCTCTATTTTATATAGAAGCCATTCATAAATCCTGTTGACTGCAGTCTATTTACTAATTTAAGCAAAAAATATCACACACCAAAAACGCATCTCGCCTACTGGGTGATGTTTGCAATGCCTGACATCTGTCCAGAAGGCCGTAATACTTCCAGATTTATCAGGAAGATTTTAATAGACTAATTCAAGCTTTGGGGACAAGACATTCCAGCCCACTTGGAATCAAAATGGACAGTGTGTGGCCCGTGAAATACAATAAATTTGACACCCCTGTCGCACATGTTGCGAAAGCGACTTTGATTGGCTTTAGCGTTTGAAAACCAGTACTGTAAGACAGACACATTTCTGAAGTCTGTCTTTCATTGCTGCAGCGAAGGCCACGATCAGGAGTTTCGTGTAGGTTTTTTTGCTGTCTGCGGAAAACTGCAAGTCACCAAAAAGTCTCAAACTACGCAGATTTTATGCAGTGTGAAGAAAACTGATGTAAATAAAAGGAAATACAGCTACGGTAAACACTGAACCTAATGGATTCATCCCCACTTTAGGACAGACCAGGAACTGAAAAAAGCAGCTTCCGAGTTTTAAATGTAGCTGGGTTAAAAAGTATAAACCAGATGAGACTAAGACTGCTATTACATGACTAAACTTCAGCTTCCCTTTATACTAATTTACTCAGCAAGAAGGTGTGAAGATCACACTAAAATGAAATATGCTCTTCACATGCTAAATATGCCTCTCAGCATTAGTGTCCCACATTGTCTCACACAAACGAACTCTACGTGCCACATTTTCACCCTGATTTCACCCTGAACACATCATCAGTGTCCAGCATTTAAGGGTTTATCCAGCTTTATTTTAAGAATATATGAGATTCTAATAAAACCCCCGCTCTATCCTAATATTTCCAACAACTTTTTGTCACAACATGCTCTAAAATGTCACAGTGACATACAAGCTGTGATCATGGAAACTCTTCCTTGCACTGCTATGGCATGTTCAGAGTCTCTGTGATTTGGGAGCTAAAACAATTTTTGTTTTATAGATACAGTAACTAAGGATGTGCAATAAACTCCGTCCTGCACATCTGTTAGGAACATTAATGCAGCGTATCAGGCAATAACTCAGATTCAGCGAGGCCGTATAACATCTGCGAAGAGTCGCAGATAAACTCGAGGAGTCAAATGATTAAAAGTCGAGCTCTTAATGTCTGTTCTTTGTAAAAGTTTGCTTTATTTAACCTCAAATTGACCACCTTACGCTCTCGATATAACATGTGGGCTTGTGTTGTTTACATTGAAAACAGCTGATCTGTGACAGTTTGTTACCCAAATAAATGTTCCTGTCAGTGGAAAGTTTTGCAGGTTTACAGATTTTATGTTTGTGCTGATTTTAATTTGCATAAAGGCTGCTCTGCTTGTTAATCACTTCATTATTAGGAGTCCCACAGAACAGAGCTCCTTTTTTGTCTTTGTAGGTATTTTTTTTAATTATTATTATTCTGTTTAATCACTTGGATAATAAAGAGATTATAATAGCCATTTTTAAATGATTTTGGTTCTCTCTCTTTCTGCAGGTATCGTGGTTTCATTCTGGTCCAGACTTTCCTCTTCTACACAGCCTATCATCTGTCTCGGAAACCGATCAGCATTGTTAAGGTGACCGGAACAGTTTAATTTCTTTATATCTACAGGATTAACTGTGTTTTAATGGGATCAAACGCTACCTAGAAAGACAGAAAACATCTGTCCTGTTGTGTGCAGGTTGCTGTACTGACTTTACTTTTTATTCTTAGAAATGCATAAAATCTTTATCTTAACATTACTCAGCCAAGCCATTTATCAATTTATTGATATATTGCAAACTTTAGACCGTCACATGATCAGGGAGGCAGCAAAGGATAAGTTTCTTTTTTGAATAACCACAAATCACCCAGACACAGCTGCAATAAACGGCTGCCTGTCTCATGCAAACTGAAACTCCAGCAGAGGCGCCGTACCTGTCAGAAAAACCAACACCTCTGAAGGATGCCTGTTGTAGATGTTAAAGGGAGTTTCACCTGACTATCACAAGATTGTTGTCACCTGGTTTACATGCGTGATTGAATTGCTGCTAACAATGCTCTCTTTGCTTTTTGAAGGTAGCTGGAGTTGCCATAGATGCTGTAAAAGCGCCTCAGTGTTTGCGTTGTACTCGTGACATTGAGAACTGGTCATAAAACATTCACAAGCTGAGATCCTCAGCTCAGGTGTCCTGATATATTCTTGTACTGTATCTTCATACATTTATCCACCTATAGAAGACAGCAGCGTTTTACTCATAACTTCCCTGCAAAGTAACACCAATAAATGAAGACTCAGCACTGACTTCATAGCACCCGACTGCAGCTCTTTGTTTGCTCATGTCTAGTATTTTATTTTTATTTTTAGTCATCACACTTGGTTCCTTTCCATGTTTTTCTCTTGTCTTCAGAGTGAACTGCACAGAAACTGCTCCATGGTCATTCGACCAGCAGACCTGAACATAACCAATAATGTTACCTGGTGTGATTGGCCGCCCTTTGGTGAGTCCTTTTACTCGCTGTCATCAGTACTCAGCTTGGATACACAACTGCTAGTAGATAATGTAAGCAAACGCTGTGCAATATAGAGATTTTGACACTTGCAGCTCTTTAAAAAGTGACGTACCCAATTATTACCACACAATGTTTATTAGTAGGTTTTTAGTGCGTTTGCAGTGGAAAATTGCAGCATGAATGCACAGGAGGAGCTGCTGCGGTGAAGCAGCAACGCGAACCTCTGAAACTAAAAGTAATGCGTAAATCTTTGGAAAGTATTCATTTGTTTAAATGCTGAAGTCCCAAGTGTAATACTCTAGAAATTCAAAGTATGTTGCCTAATTTGTGATTATCAACTGCAAAGGGCGAGCAAATAGTCTGTAGTGTGAGTGTAGGTTTTGTGTGTGCAGCCGAGGCCACATTAGGCAGGAGTTCAGGACATTTTCCTTTAGTTTCAGGTAAATTTACACCTTTTCTGGATCAATTTGCAATGAAAAAACAGAAATCAGGCACTAGGTGGTTCTTCAAAATGTACTGGTGGTTCTCCTAAGTGAATCCTGTGCTTTCATATTTGTGTTTGGTGGACAAATTCTGAATACTTGGATCACCTGCGTCCCCCTGAAATCGACACCTAAATCGTATATACTCGGGTCGTATTGTGGAATTTGGACACGGCCACCTTCTCTGGTCAGTCGTCATGTATCCAGGTAAATCTGACCTGGTTTACACAGTAAGAAAGTGTCTGAGCAGTTAGTCGAGATTTGGTGTGTTTATTGGACATCAGATAAAATTTAGATTTTTCCTTGTAATCCAATCAGTGTCTTGCCGCCTCTTTTTAACACTCACCTGGTAATTATTTGGGCTAATATTAGAGTTTTTGATTAAAGTTACAAGCCAATCAGGTTCTGCTGATTCACTAATAATTGTCTGTACTTTCTTGTTTGCATTAGTAACAGAGATCACTGCCCTGACTTTAAACCACACACAGAGCTACACTGTAGCCACCAGATAAGCTTAATGGATACAGTCTGCAGTAGCTTGAACTTTCAGGGGGAAAAACCAACACATTTGTTCTCTGGTGAAGAGTTAAGCTTAATTAAAGCCTACGCTGCTGCGGCCAAAGTCATCGTTTGCATTTGTTCTTACGTGCTGGTGTGAACCTGAGCTGGTCACGTGGGGCTTGGACCACATAAATATTTAACTACAGGTACGGTCAGTGAACCGCAGGAAAGAGAGAAGACTTCAGAGCTGCCCTGGAAGAATACTGGCTCATTGTTTTGTAGCATATTGTGACCAAGCTGGATTCAGTTACAGACTGTTCATTACCAGAGAAAATTACTCCCAATTGTACTGGTCACGCTTACTGTGGTCTGCATTTCTGTGATATGTAGTTACTTAAGGGAGCTACTACCCATCCATCCTCCTTCCTAACCAACTTGAAGTCCTGAGGTAGTTGAAACTAGTCCAGCTGTGATGGGGCTACACCTGAACAGGTTATCAGTCCATCATAGGGCCAGCACAGAGGGAGTATGTACAGGTAATCCTCAGACTTTATCTGAAGCACACAGAGCTGGCTGTGAACACAGAAGCCCCACTCATCTGTTTATTCAAACCTTTTGTTTGCAAGCACAAACCAATCAGAAGAAACTTGGCAGAAAGGAACCCTTAAAAGGAGAGCAGCTAAGCCTCGTACCTTACTATAATTCACTCTGTCGCATAACCAAACTGGGTACTGGCCTAGCAGCAGCCTAACAGACTAAAATCACAGACCAAACCATAATGTAGCATCATGGGTTTGTGCTAGTAAGAAAAATAAGGATTTATTAGATCCCAGGGCTTAAAAACATGGAGCTGGGATTGAGGTCCATGTGCCTGCTTTACTCCTGTGCTTGTGCAGCACTGAAGAGGAGGAAATCAAAAAATTATAAATGCCGATACAGAGCAAAGTAACAGTTTTATCTGTTTCCTCTTTGCAGACCAGGACAACTATCAGACGCTGTTTGGGGTCTTGGATAACTGCTTTCTGGTTGCCTATGCCATCGGCATGTTTTTCAGGTTTGTATGTGCTGTTGTTGGCTGACCTTTTTGTGTGTCTGTCCGAGTGCTCGCGCTGAACTGACTCCCAATCATCTCTTGTGCTCTCAGTGGGATATTCGGAGAGCGCCTCCCTCTGCGGTACTACCTGAGTTTTGGGATGCTGATGAGTGGATTGTTCACGTGTCTCTTTGGCTTCGGATTCTACTGGAACATCCACTCGCTGGGGTACTACGCCTTCGTCCAGGTAAACGTACAAATCCGTAAACCTGCATTTTTAATATGCTTCCTGACTAGTTTTGTCTTATTCTGTTTTTATTGTAGCTGTGGGCCATTTGACTGCGGTATCTTTTTTTTAAATTTATTATTATTATTATAAATAAGAGCTGCACTGTCAGCTCATCAGCTAATATAGGCTGCTAACTGGAAAGCTCCAGTTCGAAAAAGGAAGATAAAATAATTATTGGATATCCACTGAACTTTTTCCACTGCTACCCTGTTTTCTCTGTTTTGCACACCTTTGAGTGAGTATATGGATAAAAGCCTGTAGTTATTTTAATGCTTAGAATAAAAGTGTAGAAATGCACAAAGAAGATAAGCAGCAAGCTAGTATGTGGTGATGTAAATGCCTGATTTTAAAATACTCAAGTCAGTGTCCTTTGCAAAAGTTTCATTGGAATAGTTTATCAGTTCAATAATTATGAATTTAACTGGAAGAAAACTATCTGGCTCCTACTTCCAGAATCTGCCGACTCTTTCAAAGGAATCTGCTCCTTCAAGCTTCTCAAATCAGAGCATTTACTCCTCTTTGTCTTATTTATTAGTAAGTTTAAGCCTGGGTTTGATTCCATCTTGGCCCGGCCTCTCTCTCTCTCTCTCTGTGGAGTTTCCATGTTCTTCCCGTGTCTGCGTGGGTTTTCCCCAGGTACTCCGGTTTCCTCCCACAGTCCAAAGACATGCACTTACTGGGGTTAGGTTAGTTGGTTATGCTAAATTGCCCATAGGTGTGAATGAGAGTGTGAATGGTTGTCCGTGTCTCTGTGTTGGCCCTGCGACAGGCTGGCGACCTGTCCAGGGTGTAGGAATGATTTCCTGAAGCGTTCTTCATGGTTGGATCAGTCTGAGGGAGAAGGAGCTCTGCTGCCTCAGCAGTGTGGAGTGGCTGAGATGGTTGTCCATAATGGAGAGCAGTTTGTTCAGTGACCTCTGACCTTCACTGACTCAAATGCCCTATGATGGTTCCAGCTTTGCGATTCAGATTTGATCCTGCTGGCATCTCTGGCACTGATACCCCCCACCCCCACAGCAGACAGCAGCAGAGTAGATGGAACTTGCTATCACAGACTGGTAGAAGATCTCCAGCATCTTGCTGCACACATTAAAGGATCTGAGCTTCCTTAGAAAGTAGAGTCTGCTCATCCCCTTCATCACTGTTGCTCCTCCAGTCCAGTCTGTTATTCAGGTGGACGCCCAGGTACCTGTAGCATTCCACCGTTTCCACGTCCTCTCCCAGGATGTTAATGGGCTTAGTCGAAGTTTTATTCCGCCGGAAGTCGATCACCATTTCGTTTATCTTGCTGACATTGAGAAGGAGGTAATTTCTGCTGGACCGCTCCACAAAGCTCCTCACCAGCTCTCTGTGCTCCGACTCCTGTCCACATTGAATACACCAACCTCTGCAGTGTCACCAGAGAACTTCTGCAGGTGGCATGTATCACTGGTGTACTGCAAGTCTGATGTGTACAAGGTAAACAGGAATGGAGATAGGACTGTCCCCTGTGGTGCCCCAGTATTACTGACCACCACATCAGACAGGGTTCCCCCCCCAGCTGTACAAACTGAGGCCTCTCTGATAGATGGACAGCAGAAGTGGTGGCCCCCATCCTGTGCAGCTTGTCCCTCAGCAGTGGTGGTTGGATGGTATTAAAGGCACTAGAATAATCAAAGAACATCATTCTCACCATGCCGCTGGTACCATCCAGATGAGAGTGAGCACGCTGCAACAGGCAAGTAACTGCATCATCCACCCCCACACGAGGCTGGTGAGCAAACTGAAGAGGGTCGAGAGCATGTTTCACCTGCAAGCTAAGCCGGGCCAGAACCAGTCTCTCCAGCACCAGAAGGGTTGGCTTTCTTTGGTACTGGCACTTAACAAATGTTATATGTGGTGGCTGCATTGGTTTGGTTTGTCCTTCCTGGGCTAAAACAACATGACTTTTTTTTCTTTTCTTTTTTTTTAATGGAGGAGGGCCACCTATCCCGCTTCATACTGTAATGCATGGCTGTCTACCAATTATCTTTGAAGTTCGTTGATAAATCTAACAAAGGCACACAAATAAAAAACCAAGCAGGTTTACTGGATTTAACTTGATCTTTACTGACTAACGGGTCCAGTGATTGTGGGGAGCTTCCCTGGAGCTATCACTGCTTCCTCAGAGACCCAAACCTATGCTCGCTGTGTGCTTCCGGCATCCTGCTTTATAGCCGGAGATGCTGCATAAATACGCAGTGCGGATAGATTTTTACAATTCAGTTTGTGATCTCATTTCCCTCCTGAACTGCCGTTTAATAAAGTCGATTGAGCTGTTTTTATTAATCTGGGAGTGAGAGTACATCTACATTCTTTATTGCTCTGGTTTCACATCCCATTTGTGCAGCTTCTGGCTTTAAACATTGCTGACGAGGAGGACACTTTGAAGTGCTGGAAACATCTTGTCCACATTGGAGGGGAAAACTGCAGCATACAAAAAAACTGCATTAGGTGGCAAAAAAAAGGGGGAAGCACAGTGATCAGATGAGCTGCCTGACCTCAGGTTTCACGCCTCACTCAGCTCTGGAGGAACGTTTGCTCTCACTCGGTGCCTCGTTCACAACAAACGCACCGTTAGAAGAGTTTTGTTTCACTTCAGCTTATTTTTTAGTCCTTTTAATGACTAATGCCCTCATCTAAACAGTTTGCTCTAGCTCAGAAACAAGTGGGAGAAGTGAGTTTCTGCTGCAGCTTAGGGTACTTTCTCTTCAAATAAATTAGGGATGCAAGTAATGATGCTATTTCCTGTTTTTAAAATAGTGAAGTCTTCAAAATGGTTTTGTCATCTTATCCTCAGCTTTAAAACATGAAGATTTTTAATTTAGAGTTACATAAAAAGACTAAAGCTCATCTTTGAGAAGGCTCCATCAGAGACTGCATGTTTATTTTGCCTGATAAACTCGGGAAAATGTTTATTCTGACTTGTAAATTAACCTTTTCTCTTTGTTTCGCCTCAATACTTTATATACAACATCAGCTCAGTGGACGGATCCTCCCACGAAGTTCCCACAGTTTTCTGTAATCGTGCATGTGCAGGAAAAAAAAAAAAGATATTTTGCAGTTGCCTAATCAGAGCTAGAAAACTACACTGCCATGTGTCACATGAGCCTCACACCCATCACATGACCAGCATATATAGTCAGATTCCATCAGCAGTTACTGGGAAAACATACAGTTTTACTCAGTCCATAAGTTATGATGAACATAAGATGCGCTCAGTAAAAATCCACCTTTGGCAAAAGAGAAATTAAAAGTCTGGATCATCTACATGAAGAATCAAATTAAAATAATCATCCTTATTATTGTGAGCTCCGCAGGTCAGTGCAGACCCCAGTTAGCATCTTTTCCACTTGTGCAGCGAGCACATGGTAGCTTAGTCAGACTTTAATCACGGATCTCACATGACTCACAGCAGCATCATGTGATCACATGTGGAGGTCTGAACTAATGCCAGTTTGATGTAGGACTGTTGAGACTCGCTGCTCCCTGATCTCCTCTTATTCCCCACTTTATGTGGCGTTTAATACAGCAAGTTAACACAGTTCTCCCTGTGTATCATTCTTCATTGTGCAGGTCATGAACGGGCTGATGCAGACCACTGGCTGGCCTGCAGTGGTGGCTTGTGTCGGCAACTGGTTCGGAAAGGGGAAGTGAGTACCAGAAGGAATTCATGCTGAATGTGCAGTATAAATTTTTTTTTT
>VUQJ01000863.1:7696-19827 GCA_015108635.1 Andinoacara biseriatus
TCATGCACTCACTGACACTACTGATTGTACCGACTACACATTTCATGATTAGTTTGAGTTCGGCTTCTGTTCCCTTAATTCAAAATATTTTATTGCCATTTCTGTGCATCTCCCTTTTTTTTGTTATGGCCGTGTGGCCCGGGCAGTAACAGGAGGCTAATAAATGTCAGTGTGGGCTGACCCATACAAATAAACCCCAAACAAGGATTAAATAAAATCTGAATAAGGCATCAGTGAAGCACTGAAACTGAATGAAATGAAGGGACTTCAGCAACATTTATATTATGTTGTCAAAAACATATGTTTCTTATAAATATATTATCTTCTGCACATTAGTAGCATGTAAACAACACTTCTAGGTTTCAGCTCTGTTCTGTGTACATGACTAAGATGAAAATGCATGAACATCTGTCCTACATCACCACACTGTGTTCAGACATCTGTTTACTGGTTGGATGACTCTGCTGCAATGAATCAAAATAAGTATCATACGTGTCTGCCACCAAGCTGTGCTGGGCACAATGGACTGAGTTGTCACGTGTAGATGGTGGATGAAGTTCTTAGCTGAGAGAATTGTTACTGTGGCAACACTGGGAAATAAATGTCCCTCTTTCCACCCATAGTGTGTGCAGTGAATTAAAAAAAGCCATGCAGGGAGAAATAAATTGAACAGCTTTAGAGGCACTATAACAGACACATAAATGTTATTATTATAACTACAAGAGCTAAATTAAGTGCATCCAAGTTGTCTCAGCATGCTTACTGAAAGAGAAGACTGAGGACTGTTGAAACTGAGTTAATGGGCTTGGCAATGTCTTAGCAGTCACCACACAGGAGACGCCACTGTGGTCAAATGATTAAGAGATGTTTGTTCTCAAGACTAGCTGGACATTTAGTGAATGAAGGCTGGATCTGATCCAAGATGAGCTGGTATCTCCTTGAGTCACCAAAGACAGTCTGACTGAGAGGCCTTATCCAAGCATCTGCATCCTATAAATCACCACTCGGGCCCTGATGTACTGAACTGAAAAGATCCATCATGATTTTAGAGACATTGATTTGTGTATTCAGTATTGACTCGTCTGAGTTATCATCCCATACAAGAAGGCACTTCAATGCAATTAGGATGATACGAGTTTTGTCTCTTTATCTTGTGGCTTATGAGTCAGTCCTTCAGCCTTTAAGTGATGTGAAACTGTGCAACAACTTTTTTGGATCCACTGCTCTAACTCTGGTTAATGCATGAACTGCTCTCAGACAGAGTGGTGCATTTAAAAAAAAAATCTGTCTGCATTCAAGGTTAATATTGGACATTCTTTCATAACTTTTATTCAGAGTTTTAGAAGTGCCAACCAATTTCTTATGCCCTTTTTTTTTTATTTTTATTTAGCCAGGCAAGTCCATTTAGAAATTAGCACTAAAATCCACATGGCAATGTAAGAGTAGGTATGTTTAAAATATCAATATATAAAATAATAATACACTTAATCATGTTAATCATCACGACAAAATGCATCCAACATGATGTGAGCGCTCATGTTTAACCATCGTCATCATGTTGGGGTATTTGCAGTTATATTCCAACATTGTTACATCTCATTTAGATAGTTGTTTTATTTAGTAAGACCTGCTTTGGCTTTTGTTGTTCTGCTTATTTCCTCTGAGGTATTTGAGTTATTTCCCAGGAGCACTGTTGAAATATTTTGGAACGTCTGCACCATGATGCTTCCCACTGCGCGTCTTCAGCTGGTGAATTTTCCCCCCAGATTAATATGGACTAACCTGTGAGATATTTTTTTATTAACAGCTACAACAGCATTTAACATGACCTTTTTTTTTCTTCTTCTCTGCAATTAATAGTTTGTCTTTTATTTATTCATTGGGTTTTACCATGTAAGTTTATATATATATATTTTTTTTTTCCTAAGGTCAGTTTTTACATTTACAATTTGTGTAAAAAAAGAATATTTATGTTTTTGTTAAATTGTGTTCTGCTCTTTTGCACAAAAGCAATTAAAATAGTTTGTTTTTTAAATGCATTGCTTTGCTTGCAGTCAAGCATGGACAATATATAGTTAATATTGGTGGTGCTGGCAATGGGTTTGGCTGGGAGTGGGAGCCCCAAATCAAAATCTGCTTAGGGCCTCATAACACCTTGTTTTTATAACAGGGGAAAGTACCAATAGAGGTCAAAACAGATTTTGTACCAGATTTTAATCATGCTTTTTAACCCTGTGAAGTTTGGTAATTAACACGGGCGCCTGCGAGGATTGACTCACTTTTGGAGCCCAGCTCAACCAGCTCAATCAGCAGTTTTCTTTGGTACTTTTGTCGTGGCTCTGCAGTTATTTAGTTGCGAATTTATTTGAAAAAAAAAAATATTATCTGTCCCTTTTCAGTTAATCCTGAGGGGAATGTCTGTGCCAGTTTTCATCGCATAATTCATCCAGTAGTTTTTGGCACTACTCTCAAAACCACAAATATCAACCTGGTAGCGCAAGAAGAAAAGAGCTGGGTTCCCCTAAGAAGGTAAAGTCTATCTTCTTGAAATCTGTTCAAATTGGGGTCAACAAAGTCAGAAGATCTGCAAACATACCTACAATTTTTTTAAAAACCTGTTTATTCACAGTTCCAAATACTGTAGGAAAAAACCTCCTCCACCTTTTCATTTTCTCTTCTAGCCTTGAAAAATGCACATCAGTTATCAACTCACAAGCCGTTCAGGGTGCAGAAGGTTATCGCAGCAAACCAAGTACCTTCCCTAAGTGACATCCTTCCCTCGCCTCTGAAATTCTTCTTCCGTTTTCTTAGTTTCATCTCGTTGCTCTCAAAGACATCCTTTTATCCAGGCCAACATATTCTACGTATTTCTGTCTAGCAAGGCAGCCTAATTGAATCGGGCTCTCTCTTCATCACGCTACACTTACCCAGTGCAGTGTAATCAATGAGCAGGGTCTGGTAGAGAGGGGCCCAGCTCTTAGATGGCTGATTTATGGTCGTGCGTGAGGGCGACTGCAAGGCAGCAATGCAGGCCGGCACAGCGTAAAGAACGAGCGAGAGGGAACGATGACAGAAAAGCTACTGTGTTTTTCAAAAATCAGACTGCTGCCATCAATAACACACCCACACCCAATCAAAAATTATTCTCACAAAAAAAGGACGCAGCAGTGTTTCAGAACATCTTTGTTTACAAAAACAGGAAGTATGAGCCTCAAGGGATGAAAATCAATATCACCTCATTCCCATACTATAGATTCCCTAGCTTTGGCTGAATACGTAATTCCATTCAAGTGAATCATAGTTTAATGAAGAAGGAGCGTGCAGGACATTACATAAAGGAGGCTCATTCCCTCCCCAACTCAGGAGAACGGTACAGGCACGGGAGACATGCAGGTCAACTCCCCCTCATTTAATCCTGTAATATATAATTGGAAGAGTGCTCTGCTGCAGTAAGTGGTTGTTTGCAGTAAAGGTCAATGAAAAAATAAAGCAAAAAAAAAAAGTAATAAAAATGAGGCAGTTAGCCAAGAAATTTGAAGCAAGGGCTAATTATTGAATGTTAACTGGTTTATGTAAGTATCTGGATTGGGATGCTAAGCACAAGATCATTTTTTGGTTTCTATGCCAGAAAAAACAATAATAATGAGACAGATGAGAAGTCTGATTAATTTCTGTCATATAAAATACTGTGCAAAAATCTTGAGCCACCCTTTATTTCTTTATATTTTGTTTCCAATGAGCTGCATTACTTCCTTTTTCAGAACAGTCCATCTGATGCCAACAACCATGCCACTTGATTAAAGTCACTTTAATCATCTTTCTTCCTCATTCTGATGCTCGGGTCGAGCTTCATTAGGTTGTTTTGATCCTGTCTACATTCCTAAATGCACCATGTTGTTGCCATGTGATTGGCTAGTTAGATATTTGCATTCTTATGCAGTTGAACAGTTGTACCTAATAAAGAGGCTAGTGAGAATGCAAGAGTACTATTGCTCTTCATGCTCTCTGTAAGAGAGCAGCATTTCCTAAAATGTTCATTTACTTTTAAACCACATTTTGGATACAATGTTTCCCTCCATCTCATATTCACACTGTGATTAATGCACATTATGCATATCTGTGTGTTCAGCATTGTTAGGAATATGGGTTTCATCGTGTGTTGCAGGTAAAACCATTTTTATGTTTTCAAAAGCAGAATATGCGAGGCGCCACAATAAAGTAATTGCCAGCTACACTCATTACACATTCCTGTGCTCCTCTTGAGTAATGCTCAAAGCCATCCTCTGGCTACGGTATCTTTTCTCAAATAATACGCTTTTCAGTGGGTGAATAGGCAGCTTGTATATAAAAGCAGTGAAATTCGAATTCCAAACATGTTTTGCATTTAAATTTTTAAATTTCTGTTTGCTTCATTGATACCAAATGTTTGAGTCTATTAAAGCACCTGAATAAAGATTAAAAGAGACTTCTGGTTCTTGTGTTTTTAAGGCTGTCTTTAATTTAGCTACCGAAACATGGCATGTGTCAAGTTAGAAAAATAAAGTTAAAAATCAAACTGAAACGGTGGTCCGGTAGGTGCAAACTAATACTCCTCCAACCATGACTGAGTAGTTGAACATTGCAAAGGTCCAAAGGTTAATTCTGCAGCTGTATATTGTAATTTCAGCATCTGTGTAAAAAGTCTGAAAGAGCATTACAATAAATGTATCTTCCTGCTGTGTGATAGTGAAAGCGACGGGTGCTGCTGTGGAGTTTGCACAGGCAGGCAAAGCGCCAGGCTTCTCTGAATCAGTCCCAGTAAATTCCAAATGTCGTCCTTTCAGCGCTGCAGCATCAAGAGGACACACACAATGTTCTTCTCGCCTCTAGTACTCCTCCTATAAAGCTGCTGCCTCCATCTGCTATCTCTATTTCTGTCTGTTTGAAATTAATGCGAATGTGTCAGGCTGGCATTTGAACGGAAGTCATTCTGTGACTGGCACAAATAAGGTAGCGGGAGTCTTACATGGGCAGAGGGGGGTAATGGAAAGGTAGATTCTCTCCACAAAATAAGGTGACTAATGTTGAGAAGAAGCCCCAAGGACACCCCTGCTCTTTTGTTGAGGATGAAAATAAGGCTGCAACTTTTCCCGAGAGAAGCAAACCTCCCTGACTTCGTGAAGGCCGATCATTCGCGTCAGGTTGATTATGTCAGACTGATTCAGCCTCGGGAGTTTTCTGGGACAGATTTTACTCTTACTTTGCTGAATTCTTAAGATTTTAAAAGGAAAGTTGAGAAAAGAGGCAAGTGAAGTATGAGCTGCATCTCAGGGACATTTCAAAAAGTAAATGCAATTGCTTGAATGCAGGAATTAGACAACTAAAAGAGTGCACCGTTAGAGGCTAATGCCCCTGCTGCTTCCCTTTGATTCATTACATTTTAAACACTCAGTTTGAATAATTATAACAAGCTTTTCTGTGCAGTGCCAGTTTGTCTGGCAAAGAATTATTGATGCAAGAAATTGGAGTGCAAAATAACAGATTTTTCAATACATCCTGGATTTTATGCAGTGGTTTGATTGTAGACAGAGTCCCCTCACGACTCTGTGACAAACTAATTATGTCGTGGTTACACAGTAGACAGGCAAAAATATATTAAACCATAAAATTATCCATATTTAGCTTCATGCGGTGTCCTGCTCTGGTAAAATGGTCCTGGTAACACTTAAATTCATCGAAAATCATACGTTACTTAAAGGCCTGACAGTGCAAACAAGAAAGTCATTCCTCAAGCTCTTTGCTGTAAGACTGAGTGAATACACAGCTAAAATAAAGGTAGTTTCTTACCTTTTCTGTTTCTGTTATTGCTTGTTTCTGTACTATTGCTGCAGATTTTCACTGCAAGAGTTCTGCAAACAAATGACGCTAATGCAGGCTTTAGGCCTTTTTTCTTAGGTAAGAGGAGGTCAAAGGAATGGCAAGGGGCGAAAAAGAGCCCTCATCTTTTTGTGGGTGGAAATCCACAGCTATCAAGTTTGCTAAGCAACCAGCTTAGCTTAAATATCAGCCAATTAACCTGTGTTTTGATGTAAGGATAGCGCTGCAGAGCAGGGACACTTCAAAAAGGCGAAAAGCAAGTTTTTAGCTTCAGATTCAAGATGATTGGAATCATTATCTAATACAAAGTTGCAGAATGAATTTGTAAATGCAGTCCCTTTGTGTTACTAAACATAAATAAATGAATACATTTAAAAGGATGAAGAAAGTTACCTTTCATGGTGGAGTGTGGAAGATGAGTTTAGCAATCGAACAGAGGAAAGAAACAGCTCGGGAGTCTGGGGTGGGTATTACTCAAAGACTGTATGAATGATGAATGTGGCTTTCAGATCTAAAAATTGAAGCCAGCAGGGGGTGACTCGTCTGGCTGTCAATGGGAAAATATCTCTACGTTCTTTTTCTGTGATCTCAGTAAACTGAGTGAATCTGATGAGTTCATGGTCTCATTCAAGAGCTTAAAGTTTTACCTCAATACTTCATGATGATCATTTTGTAAATTAAGGTCGCCATTAGAGTCCACAATGCTGTGCTTTAGAGTGGACCGACCTTGAGATTGACTAGTGGCTACAAATATGAATGTCCAGTGTTGCTTAAAATGCTCAAGCTGAGGCTTCACAACTAACCAACCAAATAACTAACTAATGGGTGACGTCATAGTAGCTACATCCATTTCTTATACGGAGCCAATGCCAGTGAGGCTCAGCTGACTGGAGCTGTACACTCGTTTGATCCTGGGTCATCAAATCACCACTTTCTGATGTTTCCAGTGAGGATTCTTTCTATTGCTCCTAACAAGAACTTGAACTTGACCTTTCTTTAGTCTCTCTAAGAAAGGCAATCTTCTCTGAGCTCATGGCATAAATACAGTTCTGTTATATGAAATCTCTGAGGACAACTAGGATTTAATGATACAACAAAGTCCTAAAAAAAGACAAATCTTTTGATTTTTTTCCCCCAGAAGATTGTTGTAAGGAAGAGCGTGGGGTATCCAGAGTAACTTCATTAACTCTCCCACAAATGAAGAAGTCATAAAACACCAAGAAGGCGAGAACAGAGAGACAGAAACTAAACCAGATTAAACACTGGACGAGCGTTCACTCAGTGGAGAGCGCTCTGAGTGACGCTGAGTTTGCATTTCCATCAGATCTAAAAAAAAAATTTAAAAAAAGGCTGTAATACAAGCAGGGATTTTATTGTGCCTCTTGTGATCATTGCCTCATTTTTTTTGCTTTCGAGTCTAATTTTCAGCAGACGTCATAAAGAAGAAACAAAATGCCCTTGAAGTGTCCTGATGCAGTGTTTAGAAAAACAGCTGATTTTATGTAGTTCACCTGAAAATGCAGAAAAAATGCTTATCAGACTGCTGAATATTTCACTCAGTTTTTACAGGATTTCCACTTCATTCACTCCCAGCATGACCCAAATTCTTTCAAAATGCTGCTCCAGCCAGCAGCGTATCTTCAGACATGTGAAAACAAGCTTCTTTTTTCTTCTTCTTTTTTAAATCTAAAGCTCTGCTTGCCCTGATAGCAGCACTTTTATTGAGTGAAACTGGCTGCTGGTTTTTCAGGCAGTTTGCTCTGAACACTGTGCAGTACCAGAGTCTTAATGGACTGCTGCACAGGGCAGTTTTGACAGCTGGTTGACCTGGACTAAAAACAAAGTCTCAGAAATGATTAGAGATATACAGTATAGCCACTAAAAATCATCTGGATGTGCCTTGTTTTCAGTGCAGTCTTTTAAAACCCATGAATTTATTCAATTCACCCAAAGCACCAAGTTTCAGCATTGCACCTAATTCCACGATTTGTCTTCCTTCAAAGCTTCTCTTTAGATTCAGCTTGTGTAAAAGGGCCTCTCGCTACAGAGCAGACTGTGTCAGCTGAGAACACAACGCTCTAAAGAAATACATGTGCACTAAACACATGATGCAATGAGAAAGTGCAAAGATGCAATATGCAAAAAAAAAAAGATTTAGTCATTTAGTTGAAATATGGTTCTTATGGAGAAATCCATCAAAACAAAAGGCATACCCATTCAATTGATAACCTCTCTCGCTCTCTCGCTCTCTCTCTCTCGCTCTCTTTTGTGTCATCCAAATGTAACTGTGTGTGTGTGTGAGTGTACGCTGGAGTGATTTGTAAGTGGACCCAAAGTCATGGTTAAAGACTGCCATTAATACTTGCAGAGAAAACACAATTTGTATGCAGCCTTGGATTAACTGCAGGCAGAGAGGGTCACCTCAGGGCGAAAAAGCACTCCTGCCCCCCCAGAAGACTTTTGGGTACACTTTCACATTTTTATGGATTGGAATACTGTCTTTTCTTTTCTTTTTTTTACCCATACTCCAGCATTGACTTTATGTCCTCTGCAGTGGCACAAGAATGTGTCCGTGGTGCAGCAGAGAAATTAAAAGAGACAAGAACAGAGAAACACTAGAAATCAGATCAGTGGTTTTCCCAAACTGAGCCTTCTCAGGAGGGCCCGGGGTTATAATGGGAGGATGCTGCAAGTGCACATGTGTGACTATTAACATTCATTATAATTTAGAATTTGCATGTCTGGCACACCCAAAGGTGTCACAGATCCTGGGTTGTGTGTCTGAGATTTTGTCTTAATATTTGGGTTCTGCGATGGGCTTCATTGTTCTTGGCTTTGTTTTATTTCTAGCTGAATTTGGGTTCCTGTGTTCATGGTTTTGACTTCCTTTTATTGACTTCCTGATTTCCTCTTATTTAGCAGGTAATTCCTGGTTGGTTTCTCTATGATTATAGTCTCAGTTTGAGATTATATTCTCACCTTCTGAAATCTAGTTTCTGTTTGTGGTTTGGGTTGTAGTTTATATTTAATTCCTTTATTGTGTCATTATCCTAATTGGTTTCATTAGCTGTGTCTAGTTCCCAAGGCGTCTCCACTTCCCCCGTGACCTATTGTGTATTTAAAGCCTCGGCTGGTTAGTGTACTTTGTCAGTGTATCTGTTTTTTCCAGCTTTGTGTGTTTGTGTTTTTTGCCCCATGTGCTTTTGGAATTTGACACTTTCTGCTTTTGACCTTATTAAATTTTTGTTGCTGTTGTTCTTTAAGCCTACCTTGTGAGTGGTGCATTTGGGTCCTTTCCCAATCCCTGCTTCAAACAATGACGAAAGGGTCAGATTAAACTGAAACTTTATTGTTTTTAAGGAGGGTTTAGGCTGAGCACGTCATGATACACAGTGTACCAGTATTTGTGACCAGGGAGGCAGAATAACGAGGTAAAAGTGATGTGAAGGTGGGTTTGGTACACAGGTGATCAATCTGACCAGGAAACAGACCTGAGTCAAAAACAACAGAAGTTTAATACCAGGAGATTGCAGGAACACTGAGAGGAAAACACACAGCTTGAACACAAAGGGTAGACAATTAGATGCGGGTGGAACACATCAGGGAGGCGGCAGACGTGAAATATGAGACCAGGCTGTTTAACAAAACAACACACAGGAAAGAAAAGAAAAACATGCAATAAAAGGAAAACAGAAAAAAAATATATAGCATTATTATTTATTACTTTTTGTTTTTGTAAACCTTTGCAAAAAGTACAATATGTTACAGATTTGTACGACCTCTATAAACTTGTATTGTGAGTCACTGATCTGCGGCAGAAATCTTGGCTCTCAAGTGGGGCTTAAATCTAAAGGTGACCCTGCTTTTGCCTCAGCTTTGGGACAATCTGCCTGTGGCGATAAGGCTTTCGTACTTAATTCACTTATTAAAACATGTTATTTATAGATTTGTTTTTGCATGTTGTTGTCTAATTGTTATTACTGATTTTAATATTTTATTTGCATATAGTATTTGCAGATAATCTACTTCTTTTAACCCTGACTTTCTGTTTTGTTTAACCTACTGAGCAGGTTTTTCATGCTTTGCGTGTCTTTCAAATGACTTTTTTTATTTCATTTTGAGCTTTGAGTTTCTGTTCAGTTTAGTTTGTTAGTTTGCAGAGTGTGTTTGCTCATTTCACTCTAGCTGTTATTGTTAAATGTTCATTTTCATGACTATAATGTGGAGGAATTTGTTAGATAAAGATTTAAGAAGTTCAGATGAGGTGTACACCACAAGCATGTACACCACAAGCGCTTCATGCCATATATACATTCCAAACATGCACCAAAGCCTCCTGATGCTAGTTTTGTCTCATTTCAGTTAGTTTTTGTCATTTCGTAATGTCTAGTTTGTAACAGTTTTTATTTCAGTCAACTTAAATGTTGGTTTAGTTTTATGTAACGATGGCAGCCTCTGACAGGAGCGCGTGTGACTGTTCTATGAACGGATGTGCGCTGCCACACTGCCATCTGCTGGCGGGGAGGAAACGTGCACGTTGGTGTCTTTCCTGGGGTTCGTTTTGGTTCAGCTGCGGAGACTCCGCTGATGTTTAAGGTTTGTTGACATGAGGACGAGTGTAAAGACAGACTGGACAGTGCGCACAAGCCGCTGCTAATTGTCTTATTATGTGACGGCTATAGTTTTCTTTCAGAGAGGTGTCTCAGCCGTCCTTTAATTTACAGCTAAAGCATAGCTAGCAAACTGCTAATTTAGCAAAGCTAGCTCGTAAGCTCAGTTAAGGAAGTGAAGGAAACATTAACTCAAGTAAACTCTCCAGCCAAAGACTCGGCTTCAAACGAAGGGATATTTACCAGCGAAGACTAGTTTTACCATGTAAGGTGGTGATTAAACTGTTAGCACTGGGTAACGTTTTGTTTACGAAAGCTAATGTCCTTGTGGTAGGTAATGAGGGCTATTTTAATGTCCTGACTACAGTGACCATAAACTCTGTATATTTTACCTTTCATATACAGACTGAGTGCCTTTAATTAAGATGGAGTCTTACACAGTGTTAAAATGCTCTATTGCAACCAAAAGTCCACAAATTGGGGATTTATTTAATAAGGAGTACAGCAAAACAGTGTAGAAATGCAGAGCTGTCCTTTGCAAAAGTACTATATTAGCTATACATATTAAGTTATGATTGTTAGTTTATGCGTGATTTATTAGATCGTATTATAGGATCTGATATATAACTGTTCCTGTTTACAGTATGCATTACTATAAGAAATATTAGGTGTAAATATTGACTAGATTTGGAGTAAAACACAATAGTATTAAAATAATGTGGAGTTCAACTGCACAACATAAATTGTACTTTGGTTTTCTGGCTGAGTAAATGCACAGTTTTCAACACTGGTTTTATGTATGAGCATTCAGGGATTTTTCTCTCTTAAATGTTTCTTTCTTGGGTGACTTCAGATCAATCAAACTTTGGACAGTAAAGACAAAGAGTCTGTTACTTTATTCAAAAGAACTCTCTGTTTTCCAACAGATTAGATTAAAAAAACTTTAACATGTTTAATGAATGACAAATTAATTTCAAAAAGTGTTTAAAAATTACAATGCTGCTAAACCCTGATAGTGGTCATCTTCTTGACTGATATGAACGATAGCTTTCTGATATGATCATCTTGTCTCTCACAGCGGTCCTGAATGCTGCAGATCTCAGCATGGAGTCCAGTGGGAAACCTTCAACAGCACAGATCGTGGTTTTAGCCACCAGCTCGGCACTGACTGCTTTCTTCTATTCCATTTACAGGAACAGAGTTACAATAGTTGCTAGATTAAAGGTTAGATACATTTCTACATGGTCTCTTTTTCATGTGAAGAGTTGTAAATATATATGTACTATTAAAAATGCCCAAGTCGGATTCAAATGGCCCATGACATTTAGTCTGACTTGTAAAAAAAAACTTTTTAATCGAGTTAATTACAGGGTCTGTAATTAATTAATTGCATTTAATCGCAAACAAATTATCAACAAATGAAACACATTCAATTGAAAAATCCTTTTGCTACTAAAATTTTGTCAATCACATATTATTTACTTTTTGAAATGTTTTTTTTAAATTAGTTTTTTGTTATTAAACCAACAGATTGGGCAAAGTGCTGTTATAGTTATTCAGATTTCAAGTATTTCAGGAACCCCTGAGTGTTTGACTTATTTGAAAAATAAATGTAACCAGCACACTAGACAATAATGATGACACCATTATATTATATTTCTTTTG
>VUQJ01000867.1:13613-26434 GCA_015108635.1 Andinoacara biseriatus
CTGTTATTTTAGCACTTACAGTGCGCATGTGTCTGTAAGTTTGTGAGAGTAGGGGTGTGTGTGTGTGTGTGTGTGTGTGTGTGTGTGTGTGTGTGTGTGTGTGTGTGTGTGTGTGTGAGAGAGAGAGAGAGAGCGAGAGAGAGAATGTGAGAGAGTTTGTTTGATCAGGTACAATGTGGGGGTAAGATCCCCAACACCACTGGCTGAAACATAGCCCCAATCCATGACAGAGCCTCCACCGACAGACCTGCTGCTTCCACTGATTTCCAGTCCAGATCTTGTGTAATTTCACTCACTTCTTCCTGTTCTTGCTCTTTACCTTGCTCAAAAATGGCTTCTTGACAACCACCCTTCTACTGAGACCATTTCTGATGAGGTTTTGGCAAACAGTAGATGGATCAACTGAAGGGCCAGATGCATCTCTCAGGTCCTGTGTCAGGTCTTCGCCTTATTTTTTTGTTTCTTAAGGACAGGAATTTCAGATGCTGTTCATCTGCTGTAAATAGTTTTTTAGACCTGTCATTTCTTCTTTTGTCCCCTACTTGTCCAATTTCCTCACATTTTTAAGAACAGACTACACAACAATCAGAGATATGCCAAGTTTTCAGCCAGTTGCTTTAGCTCTTTGGGAAAATAAACTATTTCATGCCTCTCAAACTGTTATCTTTGGCATTTTTCGTAGCTTCAGCAAAAGAAATGGGAACAAATTAGGTTTTTTGTGACAGGCCACTAGTAATAAAGTACATAAAGATGCCATTTAAAACTGGTGCTGTCATGATCCTGATTCTTTATCCCTGCTTTTTGAGTTTGACGTTTTAGTTTTGTTTATGTTTTCTGCTGTTTGTTCTTGTCATTTAGAAGTTTGTAATCTAGCTTTATTTCCATGTAATTTCTGTTGTGTTCTGCTGGTGTTTCCCATCCCCCTGATTATCTGCCCTATATTTAAAACCTCAGCCTGCTTGTGTTCTCTGTTGTGTCATACTGACTGATTGCCTGCATGCTTTCCCCTCATGCATCTTCAGTTTATATTTTTGGACTTTGTTTTTAGCTACCACTTGTCAACACCCTTTACACATGACAGGTGCTTTGCTAAGCTGTCTGTTGTGTAGACACAAGGCTGGTTCATCCCCTGAGTTAGGTGCTTTTTTAATGTTTGAATGATTCATAGTTCAATGTTCAACAGCCTTAACAAACTGAGAGCATTGCTCTGAAAATGGTCATGTAAAAACCACTGTCTGAAAACGAACGGAAAAGCAGCCAATTTCCAAAGAAAAAATTTGAGAGATCTTTAGAAAGCCTGGAGAACTAGAGCTAAAGACCATTTTAAAAATGACTAATTCTAATCTAATTGACTAATTGGAATCAAAATAAAGAAATGAGAAGTGGCTCAAGACCTTTGCACATTACTGTACAATAAACTGCAAAACTCAGGATCCCAGAAGAATCTTCTTTTGTTATAGTTTTATTGGCTGCAGTCATTTTATTATCTTTACACTGTAACCAAGCCTAACAAGGATAAAGAGAAACAGTTTATTTGCAGTTTCATTTGTGTTTGAACCGCCACTCACTCACTGGACCGAGCACACATTAAACCACAGCGGCCTGAAAACAAACTTTATTTTTTCCTGCATCCATTTCTTTTCTGGAGGTGAGTTTGGTTTCATGACATCTAACTGCATCTATGTTCAGATGCAGCAACATTTCTCTGTAATGTTCTCACTTTATTTGCTAATGGTTTACTGAAGGTGACGTTGTGGCTGTTGAGGCTTTATTTTTGTTTTGTCTTTGAGAAAAAGTTTCTTACTGTTTGTTTTAAAACTTTCACCATCCTTTTTAGAAGTGAGCATACACCAGCAGTAGTTGTAGATGAGCACATTTTTTACTAATTGAAAAAAAAGGTAAAAATGGTAAAAACGAAACCAAAAGATTTAAAAAAAATCCTTAATTCTCCAAGGCTCTGTTATCTTTATTAAATAAGTCTGCATGTTAATCTTTTATTAATGTGTGCTAATTTTATTAACTCTAATCACCTTTTGTGTCATTGAATCTGAAAAATTCAAATTGAGAAGTTTGATTAACATGTGATTAATTGATTATACACTTGTGGTTTTCTGAGATTACTTATTAAAACTGATCGGATCTATCTACATCATCAGGTCAGTTTTTGTCATGACAACAGTTACATCCAGCTTGTCTAAAGATCAGGAGAAGGAGCTCCTTTCTCTCCTCGGCCATGTCAAACTCCATCTGCTCCACAAAGCCAGCATCCATGGCTTTACCGCTGGTGCCTTCCACAGCCACTGTGACCAACAGGGCCCCACCATTATCGTAGCCTACAATGCTGCTGAGTTCATCTATGGTGCTTACACCTCCATGGATTACACCCAGGGTGGAGGCAATGTCAATGATGACGAGGCTTTTCTCTACAGCATCAGTCCTAAGTCAAACAAACCAATGAGGGTGGCAGGTATAAGCGGCCAGTGTGCTTTCACTGATGGAGGCACTGGCCCGAATTTTGGTGCTCTGGTGTTCTTGCATGATGACACACCTGTAGTGTATTCCAATCCTGGCACGGGTTTCGTTTTTCAGGCTGCAGAGATGCATGGAAATGACTTGGCACTGACAGAGTTTGAGGTGTATCGAGTTGAAGGTGTGTGACAATAATCCCTGTATTTTATGGAATAAAAAAGGTATCTTACAAGTTTATACTTGCAAAACAGACACTGCATGATTATTTAATGATATATACACTTGCAGGTGCCATGATACACTTGTGAACACTCTTGTTTGAATTTTGTCCAGTGCTTATAACTGTACTGTGCATTTTTCAGTGAATTAATATTGATATGATTAAAAAAGTGATGCTGTTTTAATCTATTTTTCACCTGTAGAGCTTGAAGATTTCCTGCCCAAGCCCTGGAGGAACACTGAATGGACAGCTGAGTATGTAGAAACCTGTGACAACTTTCACTGTTACCTGTGGAGTTATGCTTGAATTCAGTGTTTCTCACCAGAACTAAATGATCATCATGCTACCTAACTTTACTTTGCACATATTTTGTATTCTGAATATAAGGTTGTTTTATTTTTTTTTTAGCTTGTCATCACATGAACTGGTGTATACTTGCACTCTGGGTGGCATGGATATATATGGTGACATTACTACCTCTGTGGATGAAGCGTATCAGACCTGGGAATGTGGTTTATATGATTTCTCTTCCCTCTAGACGAAAACAGATACTGATGAAGGCCATCCTGAACTATAGGCCTGACATCAAAACAGTACATCAAGCACGCATGTTGTTGGTGGGCCCAGTTGGAGCTGGAAAGTCCAGTTTCTTCAACTCCATCAACTCAGCATTTCGAGGCAACATGACATCCCAGGCCATCGCTGGCACAGCAGGGACGAGTGTGACCACTCAGGTACTCTCACAAGTTTCTCTCTGTGTAGTAATCTGCACATTATAGAGGGAGAATTTGTGTTTTTGGTTGAAATATGAAGATTAAAATGCAACATTAGCATTTAAAAACAAACCATGGACAGAGGTAACAGCTTGTATGACTGTTGAACTGAATCTGCATGCTCTAACTATACGACCTGTCCCATTAAATTATATTTTACGTCTTTTCTGTAGTTTCGCACCTACACCATCAAGGCAGGGAAAGGTGGTGGAGTTGTTCCTCTGATCCTCTGTGACACAATGGGGCTAGAGGAAAATGGTGGTTTGGACACTGAGGACTTGGTCAACATCTACAAAGGTCACATCAAGGATCGCTACCAGGTCTATCTCAGCACCTAAATGAGTGCATTTTTATATAACTGACTAAATAGTAAAAATGTATGCTGCTGATCAATAAATAATTGTTCTTTGTTCTTCAGTTTAGTACATCTGGGCCTCTTCCGCCAGATGCTCCTGGCTATAAGAAGCATGTCACTCTGAATGACATGATTCACTGTGTGGTTTATGTGGTCGACACCTGCAAGGTCTCTCTTCTCAGCCAAAAAATGCTGGACAAGTTTACTGCCATCCGGAAAAGGACCAATCAGCTGGGTTAGCAGATGAATATTTTATTCTCTGAAAAGATCAAAAAATTTATAGCATGTACTTTGACATGAGTTCTTTTTCTGCACCCTCACAGGAATTCCTCAGGTTTTGCTGATGACTAAAGTAGATGAGGCCTGTCCACTGGTAGCGGAAGACTTGAAGAATGTTTATCACAGCTTTTACATCCAGATGAAGGTTATGTTTTAATGTGTATTTATGGTATCAGATGGAAATTTGACATACTGATAAAAGTAATTTAATCTGTGCACATTTACTTCTTTTCAGGCACGTGAGTTGAGTGAGTCTCTGGGCATCCCGTTGTCCTGTGTGCTTCCAGTGAAGAACTACAGTGAGGACCTGGACCTGGACCAGGACACTGACATTCTGCTGTTCAATGCTGTCCAGCACATGCTGAACTTTGCAGATAGTTTTTTTGAGAACCAGGTTGAGAATCAAGAGGAGAATGATCAGATGGAGCTCTACAGAGCCAGTGATGATCCCCGCCCTTTTTTTGCAGAACACAAAGAACATCACATCGTTTGAAATTCTGAAAATATGAGTTTCTCAGACCATATTAATTCAGATTAGTTTAAAACAATAAGTTCATTGATTTAGATTCTCCAAGATGCTTACAGCAACCTACCTAATGTAAAAAATTTATACTGCCGGCAAACTGAAACAATATTTGTTTAAAGGGTGAAACAATAAAAACTATTCATGAATAGTTCCTGTTGATTTCATGTCTGCACAGACATGGCAGCATTTTATTTGCTGGTTTCACTACACAAAAACCCACTGGCTCATGCCAGTCCTATTAAGTTATTTACATAGAACATTATACATTACATCACTTTCTTTAGCAAAATGCTATCTTTCAGTGCTCTGAGGCAAATAATATTGAGCTCAGTTAAAACCACGATGCAATGCGATTCCAATCATGGGTGCTGATCAGTTGGCTTTGAGGTAGGTTGTTAAGTCAGCTTTGAGTTTCAGATGTCTTGAAGCATCAGCAGACTGAATATGCTCACCCTTTGAATGCATGTATGGATCCGGGGTGCCCACTTCTTTGATTTCAATTAACATGGACTTACTGAAATAATTTGCAAATATATACTGCTCCTATCGTTTTTAAGAATTAAAGAAAAACACGCAAAGTCAAGATGCTTTATTTGTTAAATGTTGGGAATTTGCCTCTAGTTGCATTGTTTATGGTATTTGCATAAATGTATTGCTTACTTTATATGTTGGACAGGACTTTTACAGTAGCGGGAGGGTTACATAGATGTTGCTCCCTCGTTCAGCCACTAGATGTCAGTCATAATTGTACAATCACTTCAGCTTTGGAAACCCGGTTTCATGAAAAGGTGAAGCTCTTATTACACAATTTTATCTCATGCTCCAACACGGGAGCTGGTTGGGTCGTGTAACTCGTACAGATGCATGTATTTGTTTATGCACAATGTCACATAAATCGCATATGTCAAAATGACAAGAGTACTTTTGTGCCGCGTAAAGCATCACGCACTATAACCAAACAAACAAACCCACAAGGCCACATGACTGGGAGAAACGTTGGTTTTCTTTTGAGCCAATTGCAAAACTCGGCCAGTTTCGGTCCCGCCCACTTTCCAGCTCAGTATAAAGCTGTGACGCAACGTTGCCAACAACAAACGCTGCACAAACTGGCATAACTTTGGCAAAGCTCTGAGGTGTTCTCACGCATTTACACACTGGGACTGTTTTTTTATTCGCAAGTATGATTCCCGAGGAAAGCTTTGTTTCCGTCGAGAACAGGTAAGATTTCATGCTTGAGCTCTATTTTTATGTCTGTCCTGCATGTGCGTGGTTATGTGCTGGACGGGAATGCCTTTCGTCCTTTGATCTTTTGCGTTATGTGGATTTCTGGGACTGATGTAATTAAATCTCCCCTTTGAAAGCTTTGATTTGAGACTCGAGTGCAGAGACTTTCAGCGTGTTATTCAACATCTGGTTGCTAAAAATGCTGTAAGCTTTTCTAAGCTGTTAAGTTTGACACCACATGCGTATAAGCCAAAATCCAAAGGTTATGCATGAATTATTATGAGTCATAAGACCTCCGTATTAATAACTTTGCACTGGCTTGCACGGTATTATGCATGCACGTTGCACGAACCTGCAGTAAAAGTTTTTAAACTATAGAGTGCGTATTTATGACTTATTTTATATCACCACAATCATCCCCATGCAATATAACTACTGAAACTGATAATGAAACTGGTCGTAGCTTGTATCTAATTTTTTTTCTAACAATATCTAATTAAATTGATATGAGGGGATTTTTGAAATAGAACTGCATCTCTGTCTTACTGCCAAAGTTCTGTCATATTGCTGAATACAAAAGGCTAATTGTCCTGTCTTTACCCCTCAGGATGCAGTCTGTTGGTCTGGCTCTGGAGGAGTTACTGGTAACTGCTCAGAAACAAGGCTGCCTCACTGTTGGCATTTATGAATCAGCCAAGCTTCTTAATGTGTGAGTTGAAAGTATTAATTTTTGTTTGTGCTTCTCTTCCATTGCCCAAACACACCATCCCAGACATGTGAATTAAGTTTTTTTTTTTTTTTTCTCTTCCCCATCAGAGACCCAGACAGTGTGGTATTGTGCGTCCTGGCAGCTGATGATAAAGACGATGTGGCACTGCAGATCCACTTCACGCTGCTACAGTCCTTCTGCTGCGATAGCGACATCACCATCCTGCGAGTCTCGGGTGTTCAGCGACTCCAGCAGCTGCTGGGAGCTGTGGATGCCAACAGGAACCAGGAAGAGCACAGAGACCTGCACTGCATGCTGGTTACGGTGTGTTGACTCAGTACAGTGGCTATCTGTTATGTAACTGAAAGGCAGATAGTGATCATTTTCATGTACCATTTTCAGTTAAAATATTGCACCTTTACTCCGTCATTGCATGGTGGCTTTTACTTTTACTATTTGCAGGTTCAATTGAAATTTAACCTTGAAAATTATTCATTTTTTTCCCATGCAGAATCCTGAGGCAGATCACTGCAGACTACAGGAAGTGGGGACCTACTGCCAGGAGAGTGATCAGTGGGTGCCTGAACTAGTCCTGCAGGAACACTGAAGATCTGCACATAGGATCTTTTTGGGTCCAGATACTGATAAACTGAAGGATCTTTATGCTTAAGCAGGGATGACCTGGAGGGTAGCCACTCCAGCCCACTATCCTGAATGCCAAGCAAAGCCATGAACTCCCACTCAAAGACTAGGCAAACAGCTGGACTGGACTCTGGTTTTGAAAATCTGTATTTATACAAAAATACAGAGTGAAAAGTCACATTGTTTTTACAATGCCAATGAAACACAATCAGTTTCTATTTTGTGCTGTTCTTTGGGTACTCACAATGTTTATAGGGTGTGACATAATAGTCACTAAGAAGAGTAGTAGTTTTGAAAGGAAGATATCCACACCCAGCTTATACCTGGAATGTTTGTTTAAAGGGACAAGACAGGAATGTTGCAATGCTGAAACTGTACCCGACATTCCTGGGAGACGAGTCCCAGGAGAGGAGAGGTGTGTGTGTGTGTTTGTATGTGTGGTATGCATATACAATACTTGTAATTTTCTGTAGAAAAGACTGGGTGTGCAATGTGTGCATTCCTGAAATGAGCAGCTGCAACTGCTGGGGAATGCAATTGTCACCATGGAAACTGAAATGAAAATAACGTTAAAGACACAAAGGACCTATTGGCATTGCAGAACCAAAAAGAGGAAAAAAAAAAAAAAAGGACTGCAAAGGGGTTCAGAACATTCTGTATTTTAGAGAATGACTGTGCTGTCTGATCTGGACAGGTCAGCTTTAAATGATTGTACTGTAAAAGAGTCAACTTCTTTGTGCCTTCAAGAGTGCTGCCTTTCTGATAATTAATGTTAAGTGACTTTACTGTTAATTTATTTATTGTATCCTTTGTTTTGTAGTTGTCTGTGATCTATTTTGTGCTCCGTTATCTAAGTAAATAAATTATTTTATTCATAAACTCTTCTTGTTCCTGGGGCTTCTGCTCAGATTTCAAAACAAAAGCCATGTGTGCGTCATGGAACCTGCTGAGTCACGCAACTACAGTTTACATTGCGGCTGAAGTAATGGAAAATGCACGCACACTTGGGACAAAGTCTTTGTCATTGCTAGCCTTTTCTATTGTAACAAGCACAAGTCAGTGAGAATGAAACTGGGGTGTAGACAGAAACTCACTGAAACAGGCAAAACAAGCTCATGCAGACATGCTGTCCCTGCAAGTCAGGAAGCAATGAAACAATACAGGAAAGACACATTACCTGTAATGTGTTATTATTTATACCCAAGCCAGATTCCATGTCTGCATAACTGAAATCTGTGAAAAATGTACCAGTTTTGCATCATATATTGCAGCTAAAGCCCTGCAAATATGTTGCATGCAAGGATTAATGTGTGTGTGGGTTAGGCCTCCCATGCCACTATAACTCTGCTTAATCTCAGGATCTTCCCTCTGCTTGCAATCTATTCCACCCTCTGCTCTCACATGGCTGTTCACAGCTCTCACTGCAGCCAGAGGAGAGAGGAACATTCAGGCACATGGCCCTTGCATTTGTTTACAATCAGACAGAGGAGTGACTGGTGAGGGGAGTGTCCTCTAATAGGTCGTGGCTCATCCAACCTAAATCTGATTGGCTGTGACAGGACGGGCACGGGAAGTACGGTTTGAAACTTGGAGAAAAGCTTGTGACGGTTGAAGCATATTCAAAAGGGCAGAGTGAAAGCCTAAAACGGAGTGGCTGCAACAATGGAATTCCTGTGAAATGACCAACAGGGAGACTTTTACCTAGTCCTGCTCTTTGTTTACTCTGTTTTATGCAACCCCTTTTGTGCATCATACTCTGCATGCCAGGTACCCATTAGGCTAGGAGCATGTGACTGCACTGTAGAGCTTTATAATTAATGTAAGAAAAATATTTTTTTTTAAACCGGTAAACTGCAGCTAATAATCAAAAACACCGATATACTGTAGCTATACCAGCATCTCCGTTATGTGTGGCTCATTACATACTGGTAATGTCACTGAAGTTTGCAAGGTTTAATGCTCATTGTGTTTACCTTCGTAGTCTACTGCAATAGCATCAGTAATAGAGACTGCACCTTTATTCAGATAAATGAGCTAAATTAAAAGCTGAAGGATTCTCAATTCTCTCTAAGAATGCTTAAAAATAAACATAAAAACTACACAGGAAAATCTGTTATTATATCATCTTTTTATTAATGTTATCTACTTCTCAGTATCATCTTTTTAAACAGCAATATCCACAAAATATTAACAGTGTGCAAGAAAACATGAGTTATGGCACATCAGAGAACAGTTACAAAAAATAGATATATTTTCTTCATAATCAATCAAGGCAAAAAGATACATATACTGTATGCATACACAGGAGATCAGAACACAAAAGATGAGTCTCAGGAAGGGCTCAGAGTCAAATCAGAGAAGTTTGATATGAAAGTCCAACAGTGAGGAGCCTCAGCTATCCTCACCAGGCCTGAAATGATTTTCGAGGGGCTTGCATTTTTGCTCACAACTCCATTAAATTTCCATCTTGAGCCACGTGTTCCTCTTTTAAGACTGTTCATTCTGTTGATCTGATAAACCCCTCCCCTCAGTCCAGCATTAACGTGACATACCCCACTATAAGGCAAACTAATAACCAATCAATCAGACAAACCAGCAATCCAGGCTGCCTGTCTCTGATTGCAGCCCAACCAGGGATGGAATGATAGTAATAAAGATAAAAAAAAAAAAAAAAAAGCATATGCTGGGCAATATAAAGACATCAATGTGTGTGTGCATATGTGCTGATAAGATGTGCATGCACGTTTATTTTTGTGTGAAACCTCTGCAGCAAGAATTCTCTTTCACTTTAGCTTGCAAAGAAATGAAAATGAAATGCACTTCCATTTCCAAAAACGAACAGGGAATCAGATATTTCCTCAAACTTAGAATAGTTCAAGTTCTTGAAAAAGTCAGCTTAGCTCAAATGAGTACATATGAGTTGTCCCTGCTGCTGTGGTTTACACTTAACTCTTCAATCATCTCTACAGAATAAAATGCTGGAATTATGAATTGTCTCACCAAAACGCAATCATATCTGCTGTCCTGCTTTAGCTTTGAATCCAGATAAACAGTTTGAAGCAGCTAGGCCAGCAGCAACAAAATCTGCCTTGCAGCACCTCAATTGCTTGCTGTGATAATGGCAAGACATCAAAATGATGTAACATGTTAACTAGTGAACTGTAAAGGAGCTGAGAGGTGGGATTTGTTGCCAGTGAACAGAGCAGTTTTCAAGTCTTTGACTAGGTAAGCTAACCAGCTGCAGGAGTTGGCATCATATGGAACAGTCAGATATAAAAGTAGTATTGAAGTTTTTGCCAAAAAAGCAAATTTGCACATTTTCTCAAATGTCAAAGTACTCCTTTAATTCTCTAAGGCTTCAATTAGTGGTAAAGTCATTATTTGTATTCCTATATTTCAGCTGAACAGTTTTAGCTTGTGACCTTTTCACTGCTCTCCAAAATGTACACACTGGCCTTTGATTAAGTGATAAAAGGAGCAAGTGGAAGTCATACATGTTGTTATGACTTGTGGTATCACATGACCTCTCCGCTGGTCAGACTAACCCTGACCTAGAACTGCAGGACTGTAACTTTACAATCTAACACTGCAGCACTGGGGGCACTGCTTGTTCTTTACGCACTGTCACTTTTATAAACACACGAACCACGCACGCACAAACGTGCACGCGCCTCTATTTTCTGTTCTTCGCCTACTGCTCTGCCAAATCATCCCTTTTCAGCTACCAAACACAAGCACCCACACGCACACATACACAAATGCACACCCTCTCTATGGCCTTTCTCCAGCTCCCGCTCTCTCTATGCTTCTATCTTTGTCTGTATCATAAGCTATTGCCTAGGGTGCAAAAACAGAAATGCAAAGCAGTGATTTAAACTTGTAATTAATCACAAAGCTGCACTTTTAAAGGACTAGTTCGCCATTTGGGGAAATATGCTTATCCTCTTTCTTTCTCTCTCACATAACATGGCCCTGATGTGGGTAATTATGAAGCATCTTACACTGATTTTAATGCTGATTTGTGTATACCCCACACATCCTCAATTCACATGAGCAAGTGTGGGCACAAACAACTCTTGCCTCTCACCTCCTGTAAAATCTCACGATTCCCCAAAGTCTGTGTAGCAGCTGGGTCATACTGACCTTAAGTGATGTGAAAGCAGAAAATCAGCGGGATGAACCCTCATGACTCTCTGTCAGCAGATATAAGCCCTGTCCAAATGACCCCAACCTGACAAAAGCCTCGGCTAAATGCTGAAGTGTAAATATGATGGCACAAAGCTCCCCTCTCTCACCAATTCTTCTTACAGCCCTTACAGCTGTTGACCTTTAACTTTTGACAAACATCGCTCAAGCTTGAAAAGTGCCCAAAAGACAAGGTGTAGGTGTGTGTTGCATGTTGATTTAGATGCCTGTTGCCCAAAACCCCCCCTCCAAAAAATCCCAAAAAACAAAACAAGGACAGCTTTGGTGTTAAAGGTCAGATGAGGAGGTTGGTTTTAACCACTACAATGAGGTCCGATGTTGATTTATCCTCTATCGGGGCATGCCCCTAAACCAAACAGGGCTTTTGGTTTATCTGTGGCCGAAACCAACCTTAGCTATCACAGGCCTTTAAAACCCGATTGACATAAAAAGGAAAAAAAATAAAAATAAAGACAGACATGATCCTGACAGACAGAATATGTAGTATTAAAAAAAAAAAAATCCAACATCCACAGAGGGGAAATCTGTGTTTTGAGTTTGTATCTTACAAACACTGTACAGGGTAATACTCAACTGACCAGGTTCCATGGACTCCATAGAAAGAAGAAAACTAAAAAAAAAAAAAAAAAAAAAAAAAAGAAAGAAAGAAAGAAAGAAAGAAAGAAAGAAAGAAAGCCAAAACAGCTACTCTTCAACTTATCACTTCTGCACATTTGAAAGAAAGTTTATACACTTAGTTTGTTTTTCTTAACTTGATTTTTTTCTTCTTCATGTTTCAGTTTTTACAATCAAGTTTGGTTTGTCAGACAGGAGGAGCACTCTGGAGGAGACTAGGAAAGAGGGATAGAGAAAGGGGACGGCCAACTCCTACCGATCCAGTCCGTGACCAGGTTGAGGTCACGTCAGAGCAAGCTCTTACGCTGGAGAGACTGGAACCTTTAAACTAGTGAAGGCAGGTAATCTAATTAATAGCCATAAATCCAAAGCATTAAAACAAGATGTAAACCCCTCGTGCAGAGAGGTCCCTCAATTTTTTCAGACTACCTACCACTCTTTTCCTTTTCACCCTAAAAAACTGGCATTTGAAATACTCAAATATGAGCAGAGAGGGTGGGAAGAGGGCACCTTCATTTTTACTTTCTAAGTCTGGGTTAACTCCTCCGGCCTTGCAGTCCTTACAGACCGATTCTCTGATGCGACCATTCTGTGGCCTTGCCCTCTCTTGGGGTAAAGCACAGGGAGGCTTGATGTACAGTAGATCTGGTTAGGTATTACCCCTGGCTTACAACCAGATATCCTGTTATTTCATTAATGCAAGCAGGAAAAGAAACCTGATTTGCCAGGGGCAACACCTATGTGAAAACAAAACAATCTAAAAAAAAAAAAAAAAAAAAAAAAAAAAAAAAAAAAAAACTATA
>VUQJ01000867.1:26454-42215 GCA_015108635.1 Andinoacara biseriatus
TGTCCTATCTGTTAAGTAATGCTTCAACAAAATATCTAAACATACATTGATTTCACAAACAAGTATTTCTTAAGAAAAAATGCAGTAAACGTCTGCGGTTAATAGCTTGAGTTCTGTGTAGAGCCGTTCACTGCTTCCTCTCATAGGTGCAGATCTGGGGTCAGCTTAGACATCCGTCAACGGCGGCTATCGTGAGCTGCAGTGGAATCAGTGACAGCAGATCGGCATCTAGAGAGGAATTTTTGTACAGGTTGGCACAGCTGGAGGCTTGGCCAAAGGCTGCAGGCAGCCATTGTGAGGCCACAGGCAGAGAAGGTCTGTTGATACAGGTTTGGGTGGGAACATGCTATGGTCTGGTAAAGGCAAAGGCTTTAGCCACTTGCTCCAAAAATGACCCAAGAATGAAGCTCTCACACTTTTTTTTTTAAAACTCCCACAGAAAAAGAAGCATTTATTGAACTTTAAATGGGACACAAGGTCCAGTTTGGCACGATTGGCCTAGCGCCTACCACTCATTCCTTTTTCGCACATACATCCTCCCACTGCCTCCCTATGGCACAGCTGCCCATCGTCGAACCAACACCTCATTTCATGATAACAGAAAAAAAATATCGATTTCCTACTGATCATTAATGTCCAAATCCCTTTTCAAGTTTAGCTGACAGTTGTAGTTAATTCACCAGCATATGTGAATATTACCAAAGCACCTTGGATCATACTCAGTGATATACTGATTTCAGCCACTGTGAGCACAAGATACCCGCCCCCTAGCTGTTGCTCTGGGGTATGGCACTTTCCCCCGAGTGGCTATTCTGGGAACATATGTGTTTTTCTTTGTGTGTGGATGCTGGCTGCTCCAAGTTATGTCTGGGTAAATGTGGGGAACTATGTAAATGGCAAAAGTGTATGTTTATGTGTTAGTGTGTGCATGTATGTGCAAGCGTGTGTATGAATGTGTGTTTGTGAGTGAGAGGGGTAGGAAAAGCAGGGCGCAGCTATAGGATGATGCAAGGTTTCTTGTCCTTGAAAGGGTTTTCAGAGGTGGGAACACCAACCAGCAGAGGGTCGCTACGAGCGTGCTGCTCACAGTAACTCATCAGGTCTGCTGCTGCTTTAGACACCTGACAGGACAGAGGGGAGAGGAAGAGAAAACGAGTAGGGGGACGTGGTCAAGCAAAAGGGGGCAAGATAAGAAGGTGAGAAATGTAAAAGGGAGAGTATTCGGAGAGAAATTGGAGATGTAGGAAAAATAATTAAGTTGTAAGGGTAAACAAGTGAGAAGCAACAAACAGAGAAGACGAAGAAGGAGTGGAAGAGGAGAACAGTCAAACACGTATGAATAATTATGCACACACATTTACTAGCATAGCAGAAAACTGCTGTTTTACCTTAATGCGCTCAATCCCTGCCTCGATCCTCAGCTGTTCCACCAGTTTCCTGGCCTGGGCGATATTATTAGTGGTAGACATACTGATCCATCAGAATACACCGACACAGGAGAAAACTGAAGGAGTGAGAGGGATTGAACAAGAAATATTTTGTTTAGCTCACTAGATTTGTCACAGACCGGGAAACATTCATCTAAGAGCTAAGTTCTAATTAATTTTCTGATTATTCCCTTAAAAAGTCCTCCATAGCACTGCTGCATCTTTGTAAAACCAAAACCAGCTTGCAAAGAATCAAAACTCAACAAAGAATGGTTAAGAGTGAACAGTTACACCCAGTGTAATAATGTTTAGTTATGGGTTTTTTGGCCATTGAATCAGAAAAAAATTATGACTTCCACTTTTTAGTGTTCTGGGTCATAAATTTTATATCGCCCACTTAATTAAGGGGACCGTTTATAAGCTCAGCTACAGAGTTACAGCACCACTGTGAGGTGACTACATAGTGGTGCAGCACAAAATATGAGTGAAATATGACAGCATTTTAGTTCATAATATGGTCAGTGAGAATGACGGTGTAGAAACAATGCATCCAAAGAGGAGTTTGATATTTAAAAAAAAAAAAAATCAAATAAAAAGTGACAATATTGGCCCAACATTTGATATTATGTTCTGAATGTCCTTTACATACTGCACAAACAAACAGACCAATAAACAAATGGGAAAACAGGAATACTTTAAGTTATAGTAACAGACCTGAGATCTTTGGGATTGGGAGTCATGTGATCCAGACCTACAAATTAACCCTCACTCCACATTTTCCCCAACTCCAGGACTTGTGAGTCCACTGGGGTAATTCCCAATAAAGTTAAAGTTTAAGATCCTTTGTGGTTTAAGCAGCCTGGGAATGTGGAATGTGATGCAGTGACCACAACAAACAAACTATTACCTGACTGATGGTGTGCAGACAGAACTCCCTCTGAACACTAATATGAATGGATGGAGGCGGTCTGGGCAGCGCAGGAACAGCAGTCACAGTGACAGAGCTGGACAGCAGCTGAGCTTACATTGGCTTGTCTCTGTATAAAAGACGAACAGGGAAACAAGTGAGCTGCCTGCTGACAAAGCGAGCTTATAAACAGGCAGATTTATATTTATACGCATTTCAAAATGTTAGCTTTTGTTTCATACATAGGGGTTTAAATATTACTTCTGCCTATCTATATATCCATATATCCATATTCACTGTTTTGGTAATGAGTTAATATAACAATAATAACTAAAAATGATTGTAAACATGAAAACCACATTCAAAAATGTGCTTACTTCAACCTGCAAAAATACAGTTCACTTTGTAGAGGGGTTATTAAAATGGATATTTCAGTTATTTAAAAAAAATCTGCTTTTTATATGATAGATGGAGTTTTCTTTCTCGCCAAACTATTATATCCATCATCACAAGCTTATTTTCCATCACAAAGCACCTGTAAGACCACTTTACCAATCAGGTTGTGGGACATTCCATCATATGGGGGAGATTTTTGAGTACCGTCGGCCCCAAACTCATTTTAAATCCCTAAAATCCCCTACTTCAGCTTAATACAGCATGGAAGTTCTTTCAGTACATATGAACAACACACACCTCACACACCTCACAATGAGCATGTTACCCCCCCCCTAGGTCTCTCACTCTGTGTCTCTGTCTGTCGCCCTCTCTCTCAGGAGGAGAGTCCTACGTTAATTACTCCTACCGTGGAGTCGCTCAGAGATTCATGTCTGTAATTAGAGCTTCTGCGTGTGTGTGTGTGTGTGTGAGAGAGAGAGAGAGAGCGTGAATGAAGATACCACCTGAACAAATTATCATTCTCTCTTAGTATTAATAGATTTAAGAGAATATTTACATACAATCCTCTGTCCAAATCCTATTTTTTAATCCTAATCCTGATCTTGAACTCAAATCCTAATTTAGGAGCAAAATTGATTCATTCTTTTTTTAGTTTTCCTTTTTTTTTTTTGTTTTTGACACTCAAAGGACTTAAGACTTGCATTTTTTTAGATTAATTCCTAGAATTAGGGGTATGCATATTCATAGCAACTGCCAGAGGGCAGCTAAAAGAAATGCTGTTTGTGGCAAGTTGTGGCACATGGCTCTCCCGAACTGCCTGTAAAATTAGAAATGCACGCAGCACTACTGATCAGTCATTCTGGCCCTAGTGTTACTTGTACAAGATTGAATTCATCATTCAACCCTAAGTACACAGTTCTGATCCCAACCGTAAAATGTAATGTGGACACACGATCGTCTGTCCACCAATTGGTGGTGAGTCCCCTGATTGTGTGAATACATGTCCCTCAGATGCGTCTATTACAAGTGCAAATACACAGAGACAAACACCTGCTCCGTCACAACACATTCTACGCTTCTCATTATCTGCCAGGTTTTAATGAATGTCCCTAAATCATCCGACCTGCAGCATCAGTGAAAGCCAAGAGCAGAGTATATGCATATGAATATACCGCAACAAAAACTCAACACTTACATGCTGTTGCCTGCTTTTGATTTTGTTGTCTTGTAGCACAAATATGCTTATATTAAAGGAGATGGCAGCACTTGTATCTTCTTTGTTTATAAGCTGCCGTACTTTTGACAGAAACATAAAGGCACGCTTTTTTCTATTCTCTCAAATAGATAAGCCACGGTGGTTTCAACTCGCAGTGCCACTGCATACAAATAAGTACCAACTGCACATAAATCACAAATCAATTTATAGACGCTATCAACTCAGTGCTTTAATTTCCTCAGCCTGTTGATTTTTCAAACTTTCTGCTATGGAGCATACCGTGCCGAAAAAAAGAGAAGTCTTTAAAAATAGTAGACGAAATTCTGCTCCACCACAGACACATTTCTTCTCTCCTGCCCGAAACTGCAAACATTTCTTCTTCACAGAAGCAAAACATATACACTAAGTTTATCATTTGATTTGGCCTGGACCACAAACATCACCAGAGCTGGACAGGCCTCAGCCAGCCAGCCAGCGAGCACAGAGGCTCTCAAGACGCGCAAAACCGCATCAATCTTTATTGATCCTGGCAGCTCCTGAGCGCTGATCGGGCCTACAGTTCGAAGACATGTCCTCTGCTATAGGGCCTGCTTGCTGCTCTACCGTGTGAGAACACAATGCGGGCATTTTTGATGGATAGAACAGCATGTCCTCTCTCCCGTGGCTATCCACGCACCGCACACATACACATATACACTCACACACACGCCAACATACAGACGAATACGCACAGGCGCGCAAACACGGTGCACATATCAAAGCTAGATATATTTTCCCCAGTGAAGACCAGACTAGATCTTTCCGGGTCTGCAAACAGGCCCTGACTGTTAGCCGTGGGAGCAGGGTGGTGACATGTTTTGAAGGAGGCTCCGGCAAATATAAACCCATCCAGCGACAATGAGCACAAGCCCGGAGCGCGTGCCGTTATATTCCGCTATTATGCAAATTGATGGGTATACGGCCTACTTCACCATATAAGATCCAGTTACTGTGGCTCGTGCGTCCTCAGAGTCCAGCCGAGCAGAAGGAAATCTTCCACTGACCCTGTCCCCGGTCCTCCCCACCCTCTCTGCCGGCAAAGGGCTGGGGAAATCCGGATTCGTGACACTGATGAACCCCCTTTCGCTGCAGCCGCCCTCGGTTGCGAGAATGCGGGGCTGCAGCAGCACACAGAGGCGCTACAAATATTATGCACGGGGAGAAAAATAGCCAAATATCTCCAAACTCACCTCCGAATGCGCTGTATTGGTGATTTAAAGGGCCAGATCCGCTGGTTTCTCACCCTCTCTGCGCGTTCACTCCCCGTCTTCACCGAGCCAAACGCCTCCCCCTCCGTTACCAGTGACTGTCCACTCCTCTACCCCCACCACCCGCTCCCCCTCTCGTTCTCCCTCCCTCGAAGCGATCGGGTGACAACAGATTTAGCCAGGGGCTCCCAAACTAACATTTACAAAGAAATGCAGCAACAGTATATATTCAGCGAAGGTATCCTCCTAACAATAGAATTTTAAATTAAAAACTACATTTTCCAGATACATGTTCAAAAAAGAATAAATTATAATGCAAGTATTGTATTTCCACGGGGACTCCTGGTGGCTCCTGTATCATTGCAAGTGTAAAAAAAAGTGTAGATTGGGCACTTGTAAGAACGAAACCTCCATTTAAACTGAGATACAATTCTTTACGTCCTCCCAGTGTGGAAAATTTGATTTACAATGACGACCGAAACCCAATTTGGGGGAACTTTAGGCCCAATGGTTGAATTCCTTATAAAAAAATCTAATCTAATCTAATCTGTCTGATATGTTATTTGCTGCAAATTGTACTCGGTGTTTGCGGATGCAGATAAATAATCCAATGCCACAAAATCAGATTTAATATTTCCACTCCATAAATGAAATGAATAACACTTTTATGCTTTTTATCCTCCTGTTTAAATCGCAATTTCCAAGAATTTGTGTTTGCACAAATGGTAATAAACACGTTTCTTTGCGTAGGAAACTACTTTTAGTCATTTCAAATGTGTTAAATAAAGATTGCAATGCATAATTACTATATTAAATGCAAGTTTGGACTACAGCTAGTGCCCATATAAAACATACTGGCTTGTTCGTTTCCCACCATTATTCTCCACTGACATTAGATAACAGATACCGGCATGCTCATCTGGATTTGTGTACCCTACAATACAGTGAAATTGACTGGTGTCGGCATGTCTTCATTCTGTGGTGTTGCCATGTGGTGGCGCCGTTGACCCATCTGCATTTCCGACTTTCTCAAGCGCCGTGTGGGCCTCTCCTTCTATTCCTGGCAGGGCCCACAAACAAGCAACCTCCGTTTCCACCGAGCTGTAGTCCACTCCTCCACACAGATCTAAAAAGCGCTGCATCTGCTCCGTGATTGTTGACTGAATATGGACCGGTTGTACTGCGCTAAGGGGATAAAGGTCTGATGTGTAGGATATTAATTTTACACAAAAACGGCTGTTTTAGTCCATTTAAACCCTGGTGATGCAGATGGAGATGGAAATTCTGATCTATTCAGCCATAAAATACTGCTGCTGGGATGCGCTCATGCATCTCATGCATCCATTCTGTGTGGATGTATAGAACCCTTTTTCGAGCTGATTCTTACAAACACAGGAGAGCTATTTATATCTCACAGAGTACCGCACTGGCCTCGTTTCCACCGACCAGTGAAATTATGCTGATGCCTATACATTTCTCTTTCATTTGCTCACCTTTCATCTTCCTCTTTCTCCCTTGGCCGGCTCTCTCTCCCCTCTTCATTTGTCTCTCTTCCATTTCAGACCCTGCACCTATACCTCCTTCCCTCTCCCTCTTGTGTGTGTGAGGAGGCAGCATAGGTTGCAGTGGATTAGAGCAGTGCTCTTTATTTTCTAAGAAATCAGCGGTGGAAGCCCGTGAGTCATCACTTAAAAGATGTTCACAGCCTGACAGGTGGCATCCACCCACCCACCCCTTTTTTGTCTTTTGCCACGTGTACTCCTGCAGCCTAATCTTAGACCTAATGGGATACACAGACTTTCCCAGGGTGTCTCATGTGTCTCATTATATGTGTATGTGGACAAGATGACTGTCTAATTAAGACCCAGCAGAGGGGTTGCCACACTAGCCTGCATGGGGAATGACAGATTTATTTATTTATTTTAATCTACCCCAGGAGGTGGATGGGAGACCCTCCTGTCGCCGCATCACCGTCTCCACCACCAGGGTCACACCACAGTGATGCGACAGCCGCCGTCAACGTCACACTGTCTCCATAGCAACTGTGCCGGGCACAGCATCTCCGAGCAGATGTTGGAGGGTTAAGAGGGAAGGGAGAGTGAAAGGAAGAGTGGGGGCTTGCGAAACCAGCATCTCTGTGTGATGGATTTAGAGACTGTAAGAGCCTGCATGTCATGACAAGCGGTGAAAATTAAAAAAAAAAAAGAAAAAAGATAACACTCCTGAGTTAGGAAAATCGTTTTGCAAATGTTATTATTATCACCATATATGTTAGTCTTTTAGTGCAGTCAGCACAGTATAACTACAGTTAAATTGAAAAAAGAAAGAAAATAATAAGAGTGAGACAATATCAAAGGGATTCACTGACAAAAACAAAAAGTGCTGAAACAAAATTAACCCCTTGCAAAGTCATGCCAGCAGTGGAGCTTTTATACAAATGTGAGCAGAGAATGATTGTTGTCTCTTGTCTCAATTTCTCTTTCAGGTATTTCCTCTCTTATTTTGAAGGCTACTTTATTTGTGTTCTTTCAAGTTTTTACTTCCTGCCTTTGCTCTTTTCCCGCCCTTTTGACCTTCCCTAATTATGTTAACCTGTTCCTTGTTACCCTGCTGGCCCTCAGGTGTATTTGCAATAGTTCCTTGAGTTTACGATTTCTTCAATTAACTTTCTGGATCAACATTGTTTTCCCCATTTCATATGACCTTTGTTGAAATTTTGGTTGATTAATCCTGCTTCTTCATTTGTTGTTCATTGTCTAAATTAAAAGCCTGTTTTTGTATGGTTGCATTAGTTCCATGTGGCTGCAAATTATACCTTTAAACTGAAGCTTAAAAACATAACACATTTAGCATAATTGAATGAAGGGACTTTTAATTTGTGAAAAATCTGTGCAAAATTTTAACTTAATCCACTTCATAGTTGTAGAGATGTTTCAGTGAAATCCACAAATTTTACAGTGATGGTACAATTCAAGGAACAGTTTAAATAAGCTTAGTAGTTTTACTATAAGAGAGTCCATACAGAATATCATGTATGAAATTTTACAAATATTTGCTGAGATATTTTGGATTGAATTGGTGGACTGTAATATTGCATGGACTAGCAGATGTGACACAAGCTTCCAACAAAAGTTGGGGGGAAAAAAAGACAGGAAACACTCCTCAGTTCATATTTTTATTAGGAAAATCATTTTGCAGATTTGATTATTATCATCTATATATATATATATTTATATATATTTATATGTTAGTTTCAGTTATTCAGAGGATGCATCAGCACAGTATATTTTAATAGGAAGACTATTGCTAGAATAAATAGCTATACATCATAATTAGTCAAATAAAAAAGTCCCAACAAAAAAAGAGAAAGAATTAACCAAAGAAAATCATTTACAATAAGATCTTAACAGAAATGACCCATTTGCAAAACCAAAGCCATAAATGTTGCAGAGGAATTTATTTAAAAAATATGAAGATGATTCACAGTTTGTGTCCTTGTTTTCATGCTGGCTGGAACACCAATAGGGACCATGCAGGAATGAAGGACCAGAGCGACTGGATAGTATCAAACTACATTACCCACAAAGTCTATGCGAAATTCCCCGCCATACTGCTCCTTAGGATCTGAGACGATCAGACGAAATGCTCTTTCTTTAAGCTTCACACGGTCTGGGATTTTCCATGCAGCCATGGAAGAACAAATGTGAACCATGCTCCCTCTACTGTATGGGACTCGTCAGCAAGATGAACAGAAAGTACCCTGTGACCTCACTGGTGGCAAACAACTGAAGTAAACTTCACCTGGTCCTACACAAAAATCTGTGCACCACCAATGTTGTTATCCATGGAGGCCCAAACTGTAACAGCGATAAGTATATTTGACATTATAAAATAAGTAATCATACAAACATATTAAGACTAAGCATGTAATTTAACCATGAAAATATATAATTACACAAAATCAATTTAGAATTTTGTGATGAAAAGTAACATTTAAATCAAAATACCTGCAGTAATTTCTTTTAAATTAAAGAAGTGGATGGAATTACAAAAGCCATTCAGAATTTTAAATATTCACTGAATTATTCCACAATTTCATGGTTATATTACATCTTTCTACATCTAATCATATGATTATCCATTTTATAACTTGTCATTTATTCATCTTGAACATATTTGTCTTTATAGAGTTCCTCTTTTAAAGTCAGTTAGTGCTTTTCTTGCTACAGCACACTTAAAAGAATGTCCCAACGTAAAGCTTTCACATGAAGAAAACTTTGACTGTCCTACTTCTGAGAGTTTTGACTATTCAAAGAATGTGCAGGTGAGTGCACGCTCTCGCCACAGCACCCTTTATCTGCACACTCTTCTCTGAAACCTTTGAACAATATTTACAGCTATCTACAATCAGATGTGAGGAGGGTTGGTTTGTTGTCGTTGGTTCGGTACGTTCAAGTGCAAATGGCACACAAACACACACAGAATGAGTATTAAAGCAGCTCAAAATTTCAGGGCCAGACAGGCCAAGTAATGCTGACAGGGATGACCGTACAACACCGGAAAACAGTCAGAGAGCGAACGATGTTGCACTGACAAGGCCTGTGTGAATGTGCATGTGTGTGTTTATGCAACCTAGGGCATGCAGTCTCTTTCTTTCAACTCCATGCCTGATTTATATACTAGTGTGTGTGCGTATAGGAGGTGTGTTATCCAGGATGACTCATGCAGAATGTGTAGGCACTCTCCACGGGAAAGCTGCAAACATCTGACAGACGCTTCATGAGATTGTACAACAACAACGCAAGCATGCACACATACACTCGTGTGGGACGGAGTGAATTAACATTTTTAAAAAAAAGAAAAAAGGTGGCTGAATGTGCACGTACATGGATGCACTTACGGTTAGACACACACAGCAGCAGTGAATATGGTTCACTGATAAATGAGATGAGACACGCCATGGGAGGACGGGGGCAGAAGTGTCTGTCCTGATTCTTGCCAGTACTTAACTCACACAGTCAAGAAACTCAATTACTCAAACACTCTGCATGCACACCATCTTCTTTCAGAGGCTCCCACACGCAAGCGCTACTGACTCTTATACAGGCCGCGGCTAGTGCAGTTGAACTTCATATATTCACTCTTTGTCTATTAATAGCACAGCTCCCTTCCTCACTCCAGCTTGCTGTCCATAGTTCTCTCTCACGCTGCCTCATTGCTGTTTTTCCTCGCCTGTTGTATCATATTCCATGCAGGGACATGAACAATGACAGTCTCCTGTTTACGTCAGCAGAACTACACTTTGCACAAACATGCGCACGCAATCTGGCATTTGCGTGAAGCAACCAGACATGTCAAGCTGATATTTATGCAGCATGTGCACCACTGCCGGTGGCTTTACCTCAGACCAGAAAGAACTGGGTCTGAAAAGCATTGTAGGTCATTTTCAGCTTTTTTTCCCTGTATTTTTAGCTTGTCAAATGTCCATATCATGCAGGTTGTACTAAAAAACAATTTTTAAAAAAAAAAAACAAAAGGACAAACTGATTCAAATATAACTTAAATCATATCTGTTTCACACATTTTGTTTTTGAAACGTAAAAATATTATTAAAAAAAAGAAAAGAAAAAGAAAATAAGAGCGTACGAGTAAGCATCCCTGGCATCTAACAAGTAAAGGGTATGTTTACAATGCAAATGTTTGAGTTTAACAGGACCTCACATTAGTGCAAAGTACAACACAGTAATAACAGATTCATTCATCTTTCAAAACAAAAAAATATTAACAACCTGGAATGGAACTTTTAGTTACATATTCACATTTTGCTAGTACTATCTAATTGGTAGAGCTGAAGAGTGGATGTGTCAAATACAATAGATCATGAGCATCGTTAAGCTGTATATTACAGTACATAGCAACACTGAACCTTCTACTGTAACAACATTTCCCAGAAAGACAGTGGGTACAGTATTTCTTTACATGGGTAACATCTTACTTGAAGCTCTCATAAACATTTTGCTAAACTTCCGTATGCTTATTTACATACAGTAACTACACATCTGAAGTAATTTTATGGGGGTCTGCAAGCATGAATGATGTCGGTGGGACATTTTACATGGTGCTTTTAAAAGAGGCATTGCTGATTAATAAGCAAGTCTTCAAGTAAAATGTCACCCTAAAGTGCCCAGTTGTTGTTCCTGCTGCACACATAAAGACAGAGAAGGAGACAGACGAGAACAATTGCTGTGCTTTTCTTTCTTTCTTTTTTTGAGAGAGTAGAACACACAGTTAAAAGGGGTTTTCATCTGTGTCTTTGGGTTTAACAGTACAGGAGCAGATAATCCTCCACACTAATTGTTGTTAAAACCGCCTGAGAGATGGAGAAAAGTAGACAAATAATCTGACCCATCATCGGTATCCCACAACCGGTGATCTTGTGGCGTGGGGTGGGGGGGCTCTTAATGTCCACAGCTAACCGGTCACATCACAATACCCTGTTGTTCAGCAGAACCACAACCTCATTGTGCCAAGTACCAGACAAAGTAAAACGCTGTACATGTACCTCAAGACAGAGAGCTACCTATGATCATGCTACCTATGCAACTGTTCCTCACTGTTCGGGACTGGTGAATAAATGTTGAGGATGGAAACTGCACAAAAATACAATAAAAGAACAAATGACAAAGTAGGATTAGATATGTTGTTAAAAAGTATTGTGCTTTTGGCTGCTTGTATACACTGTGTACAATTTTAGAGGTCCTACATGAAAAAAGGATGTGTATATGCACTTTGGACTCACAGCACAACAGATGTAATTATTAATACACACTTAAAAACATGGCAGAAACATGGCAAACAAAAATTGTATGGTGATATAAAGTGCAATGTGAGGGCATTTAGGCTGAGTAAGCCCTGTTTTTCTTCATGTACTAAGTCAACGATGTTACTCAGATTGACTATCGGAGAGCTAAGTGTGTGTGTGTGTGTGTTTCATTTTTTTTTTTTGCATGAATGCATTTATGTGCATGTTGTGTATGTACATCTCTGTGATCCATTCTGTTTCCTGATGCCTGGAGTTAGAAGGGATGAGTGTACGAGGATGCACCAGGGTGCATTGGATAATCTGCGTGGCGCTTTTGAGATTCACCCTCCCCCTTTTCACCCTTGTGTGCTTTTTGTTAAAGGAGATGTGTATGTGTGTTTTAAATTTAACTTTATAAGAGTATCATAAAGAAAACTAGAAAAAAAAGGCAAAAAGAGAAACTCTCACATGAAAAGTGCCAAAGCAAACTAACATTCTCAGAACCAAAAGTTCACTTTCATCTTACCAGCTTGACAATGATTATCCAAGTGTATTAACCTCGTAGGCAAGGCAGACTCATATTTCTGTTTCATATTTCGATGAGAGTCCAGCTTCCCTTCATTCAGAGTTATTCTACACTTGATGAGAGTCTTAAAAGGATTGTTGCGTCATATCAATGGCATGTGTGAAGACCCTGCCGCTGGATGTTTCTCCCCATCAGATGAGGACATTTAGAGGACTCATAGATGACCTTTTTAGCAGAAGGATGTGGGGGATAAATGCAAATAAGTCTTTTTTTTATAACAATGCTGTTGAAAATTGAGCTTTGACGCATCAAACATCACTCTATTTCTGTGATGATTATACTAGTTAGGGCTGAGGATGTGTAGACTGGAAGGAATGTATCTGAATATTCCACATTTCTATACATTAAGTCCTCAGGATGTGGCTGGGTCATGTTTTTGCTTCATGCTAGCAGTGTCTTTGAATCCTGTGCATACTAGTATGACAGATAGTCTCTTACAGCAGGGTCTGAACTAGATGAGTGAGCTTCAGAACTCTGTTATTTATACATTACATTTCTCTACAGTTGATATAATAGAAGTTATGAAAAAGATGAGCAGGGTGAGGTGTGGGCTGAGCAGGGAGGTGTAGAAGTGAGAGAAGATATTTAAGGTTTTGCACTGATCAGAAACCTTCTGTCTTTTTCTGCTGTCTGTGATCTTCAGTGTTCAATCCAAGTTCTTGATGAGCTCCCTGTCCAGGTTTTATGACACTTGGAGGATGCAAAAGTCCGCATCCCTCCTGTATTCATCTGTCTTGCACACTTCTTGCCATCTCAATCCCCCTCATCTGTTTCTCCTTTTAGCAGAATGCACATGGACCTATGCTCCAAACTGAAACGTTTCATGTATATAAGCTGTGTTTGTGAATGCACCAGTCAAACAGAGAGGAGTATGTCGATGATGAGATCCCCACTGCCTTCAAAAAACGTGTTGCTCTGAATGATTCATTTGGTGTCTCTCTTCTTCCTTCTTTACCTCTCTGTTTTTCATCTTCCTCTCTCCTCCACCTCTCTTTTCTTCCTCTTCTAGATTTTACATCACGCTACATTTGCCCTTCAGTCTCTCGGCACGGGATTGCTTCCCAGAGCGCTTGCCGTCAATGTTGAGGCTCATATTCCTCTTCTTGTCCAGGTTGAGGAGCTCCTGAAAGAGCTCGGTTACATTGTGGTTGGTCTTAGCTGATGTCTCCATGAAGGCGCACTTCCACTGATTGGCCTGGGCCTCCCCGTCCTTGGTTTCCACCTCTCGCTGGGTCTCATCACTCTTATTTCCCACAAGCATGATGGGGATAGCCTCAACATTGCCTTTTATGGCTAGAACCTGCAAAGGAAAAGAAAAACAAATGGATTTGTTATGTTCTGGATAATGATCATTATAAAAATTACCAAAAACATTGAGTTGATAAGAATCTTCAATCCCATTTTAGCACCCAAAGAGAATGCATCATTAAAAATTAAAGAGCTTGCGGTTTATTCATGCTCAGTGACAGATTGCTCTAAGTTGACGAAAATAGTGCAATAAAGATTACCTGAGGCAGCATTATTATTTTTGCTCTTTACATGAAGTGCAACGTAGAAAAAAAATCAGCAGGACGTTTCATTTCATTGGTGGGTAAAAAGCTTTTAGACATTTTTAAACATATACACACAATTTTATCCTTTACAGGCTCACTTAAAATCAGCCCAGCCATCCAAAAACACACAAACACTCCTCACCTGTTGGTAAATGGGTTTGAGCTCCTCCAGGGACTGTCTGCTTGTGATCGAGTAGACCAGGATGAAGGCGTGGCCTTTGGAGATGGAGAGGCGCTGCATGGCAGGGAACTGGTGACTGCCTGTTGTGTCTGTGATCTGGAGGGTGCACACACTCTTGTCACAGCTAATCACCTGGCGATAGGTGTCCTCCACTGTGGGGATGTAGGTGTCCCTGAAGGTGCCTTTCACAAAGCGCAGAACCAGGGAGCTCTTGCCCACACCGCCAGCTCCAAACACCACCACGCGATAGTCGTTGCTCTGTTCTGGCATTCTGCCCCCTCAGGTTTAAGACAGTCTTACACCTATGACATTAAGGAAGGGAGCGTGAGAAGATAAGATTATAACAGCATATCCAGAACATTTGCTTAATGAATGCAGTCAGAACAAGGGGAGTGAGATGCTGGCAGAATTCAACCTCCAGCCAGTGGGTTTTAAAACACTCTATCTCTCGTGGTCTGACTATGAGCCAGAGTACAAATTAGAGAGGATGGGTTTGGTTTGGCTCCAAGTGTTTCACCTCACGCAGACATTTCCCTAATCAATACCCTTTGCAGAGTCGCAGTTTCTCAGTTTCAGCCCCCCAAAACAATCCAGCATTTTCTCATTCATCAACAGACCAGCATCAAAACCTCAAAGAACAGCTTTAAAAGTAACTACATCAAAACCTCTCTCACACCGAGGCGTGTCCAAACACTGCACATAGCTAACACCAATCACTGGTTCTCTTGTGCTTTTCTTTGATATGGATCCAAACAGATGGAATCACAAACAAATAAAAGTAAAAATCTAGTTGTGTTTGAGGGGTCTAGCACAGAAATCTGTTTGAGAAAGTAGATTGAATATTGGATTTGAATTCACCAGTTGGATAAAAACATCACAATTGTACGCTAACGTTACCCCAAATCTGCTTCACTTAACTGAAGACGTATCAGTTAGTTGTTAGGATCGGTTTAAGGTATCAAAATTCAAGTAGAGTCCAGATTTATTGCTTGCTTGTTCTAGATTCTCCTTCCACAAACATTGGGCTTGAAACAAAGCGTATTATTGCCGAATTCATCACAGGTAGTCAACAAACTAAAAGTGCTAAATCCACACTCAATCCACACTGTGACAACATTATATATAGCAGGACATAAAAATAACACACAAATGAATACAAATAATGGAAAAAGCCCAATCTGTAGACAGCAGCAGCTCTGAAAGACTCCACAATTAATCACTCTCAACATTACCTGCTGCAGCTCATGCATATGCATCTTAATCTCCTTGTACGCAATCTGCTGCTATCTTTGCAAGTGCTTGTGTTGTCTGCAGATGATTACGCATTGTATCTGTTGCATTATTTATCTGCTTTGGTGCTAAATGTGCTTTAATGTTCTGTAATAAGATATTCTATCAGCGGTGATCATGCTGCTCTCTAAGCTGCAGCCATAATGAAAACCGTAA